>JAOSBN010000006.1:36581117-36602193 GCA_027563595.1 Erythroxylum suave | reverse complement strand
TAAAATTTAGCAGATATTCAAATTGTTGAAGATAGAAAAAGTGAAATTAAATAATAATAATAATAATAATAATAATATTATTATTATTATTATTATTATAAAATTTAGTAAACATTCAGCTTAATTGAAAAAGATGATTATTAAATTAAATTATTTTATTTATTTAGTTTAATTTATAATTAATAAAATGAATAATTTTTAACAATAAATATTGTTAAAATAAATCAAACAAAAAATTAAAAAATAAGACAGTTTAAGATTTCACAATTACACTGAGTTCAATTTTTTAATTATTAGCCATAATTAAATAGACATTAAACCTGATAATTTACGTAATTTTTATGTCAAGGAACTCTGTAGAACAAAGACGTTATGTGCCAGTAGAAGGACCTGACATGTAATGGTTTAGTAGTCTCGTACTAACGATTCCAAAAGCTTTAAAGTAGTGTAATGTGTTTGGGCACTAATTAGAAGTTCTACGTGTAGGTTTATGCCCCACAACCAATCACTTTGGTTATAATTTAGTGATAAATTATTTAAAAGTATTATTTATCTTGTACATTTTTAGATGTATATGATAAAGTTCATGGAATAATTGTACATTGCAAATGAAATTATAATAAGATTATAATTATGAGATCCATATTGTATTTATGTATTATTCCTAAATGTTCCTAGTCATTGTTCTATTAAGATTGGACATTAAGACAACGTAAAAAGACTAGCACACGTTTTGTTTTTCCTTATGAAGGAAGTAGTCGATTTCATAGGCTAAAGTATAAAGATACTTAAATAAACGTGATGCTTGTTAGAGAACAAGTTCACTGAACAGACCCGATATGAGAAATTCATTTGGAACATTACTTATATGTCTATGGAATTCTCATTGTGATGATTGTATAAGTAATCCTTTGATTTGAGATCACCAAAGTTATCTTGTATAGGGATTATTACATTTTGATACTATCTATGATCTATTTAATCATGAGTCGTTTAATCGGTAGTCATTAGATATTGTATGAACTATATGGAGGTAGTTGAGTGATTAAGATATGATTCGTCACCCTAAAGTAATTAGGAAGAATGTTCCGTTGTTCTCGATTAATATTGATTCGGGAAATCCTTGGCTAAGGTGGAACGATATTTTGTAAATAGTTTACAAATATCATTAATTGAATCAATAGCTAATGACGGGGAACTAATATGATTAGACTCAAAATAGAGTAGACATTAATTCTATGCTCTATGTCTAATTGGAACATTGGTTGATGAAAGGATTGAATTATACGAAAAAATTATGCACGGAAAGGTTAATCAAAACCACTTTGACATTCCTAAATATTTGGGTGGTCATAACGCGTTGCTAGACGCCAATCTTGATCTATGATTATAAATTATTTAATTGGGGAATTAAAGATAAATTAAAAAGAGTTTTAATTTATCTAATTCTAATTATATATTAGAATTAGAATTTATAATCATTGCCAACATATTTAAGAACCTAATGGGTCTCACATATAGAATGGGTTGAAGAGAGCAAAATTAATATAATCAAGTTGGACTTGATTGTAAAGTTTGAGAAATTTTATGATTAAATATGAGATATTTAATAAATAAGGATCAATATGAGATATTGAATCTTATATGGGCATAATTGGTATTTATTAAAGTTTAATTGAAATTAGTTAATTTCAATTAAAATACTAAAATGTCCAAAGCTTATTATAAATAGGCTTAAGCTCAGTGGAGCTAGCACTTCATGCTTAACCCCCTCTGTAAGAGTTATAGAGTTCTCTCAACCTGTTCTGTGGATACCGTTAGAAGCCAGACACTTGTGCGGTTATGGTGGTTGATACGGATCGATTTCGGAAACGGTTCAAGGGATGCATCAAGATAAATATCAAGCTTCAGAAAGGTATGAATTAAATTTCCATTTTATTTTGATTCCTGTTAATCATTTTATAGAATTAAATAGATCTTGATTTTCGGGAAATCAAAAGTCACGAAAAAGTTTCGTGATTATTCCGCTGCGGTTCGGATCAGATCCCAACCCGATTTTCGAACACTATGATGTTGATTAATTACTTAGAACAATTGACATTACCCCTAATTCACCGGTAAAGATTCCGTTGTCATTTTTATTTCTTTGATGATCTGTTGCATTACCAGTTTCTTTCGATAATGTATAATTCCCTTTTAAATGCAGTTGGCTTGCTATAACCAGAACTTTCCGACAAGTTCTCAAACAGTATAATGCATTCATGCTGGACACCACTAGTTAATATTCATATGCAAGTGGAAGGCTTTAATTCCACCATTCAGCTAGTACATCAAACTCTTGTGACCTTGTCAAGTATGACAGCAAACTTGCTGTTTTCTTAAAACAAAAATCGATATGTTCTATTTCATCCAATTAAGAAAGCATTTCGTTTCCCAACTATATATTAAGAATTTGATAAGACTTTCATGAGAAATACAGCATAATGCTACATTTTTACATCATAACCTAGAGCTTTATTATTATATTTGACTGACTCTTTATAGTAACTATGGTTGGCTTACTCTTAAGAAAGTGTAAGTTCATCTCAATTGAGTATGACATACTGACATGGGTATGACAAGGAGTAGTTTTGGTTAACTGGTAAGTATAAGTTGTAACATAGATGTTATGAGAACTTTGAATTCTTAATTACATGTTGACGGAAGAAAGCACTGGAATGGTTCGACGTGGAAGGCAGCAAGAGTGCGAAGAGGCCACCTCATTACCTCGGCTTCTCCAAGCCAAAACGTGGCTTTCTGCATGCAACTCTCTCTCCCTTCCTATTCCATGTTAATGTGATGTAGTACTAGTAGTTGAGCAACTAGCTACCAAGTGTACCAACTGGCTTAGTTGCCTGCCACAAGCCAGCCAACTAGATTCTTATTCCCATTTGCATTTTGCTTCAACAGCCGTGACGGGTCAACGATACTCGGACACTGGGCTTTTGCGTTTGCCAGGTCTATCTCTTCCCCAAGTTTTCTGTCCGTACGAAGTTTCTTCTCTATACAGTCGACCGGTGTCGATCTCCATTGTCCAAATGGAGATCATACGACAATCATGTGTGGTGCGCAAAGCTGATAATGTTTGCATTAAATAAAATTCAAATCATTAGAAACCATCTCATTAAATGATTAGCGTACTTCATATTAGTTGAAGCATAGTTCAACTGGGATGAGATCCTCTTCCGTGTCATTTAAGCAGTTCCTACTTTATGCCATAACCTTTCATCCAGAGAGAAATCAGTTCAATTTGTGAACAAAAAGCCATGATATAGAGTAAGAACTGATTAGATAACTCAGAAGATCTCATCCCAATTCAACTGTTTTCTTTGTCCGTATCACAACTTGGTCGTTCATAGTTTTACTTTTATTAGGAGTAGAATCGGTTTTACGCGGCTCTTCCGTTGCACCTCCTGCCTTTGTCTGTTGAGCTTACCATCCTTCTCTGCTAGCTTTTTCTCGTAACATAAGCACCTGCCAAAGCATTTACATTCAAAAATTAAAATAATAATGAAAAGATGCCCAAATTTAGTTGACATAAAACAGATAAATGTTGGTGGGACGACTGCGTCGTCTGATCAGCTACATTGCACAGAAAATACCATCTTATATATAAAATGACAAGGTACCTGCAACCTACGCATCATTCTCTGAATGAGATTCAGCAACTGGACAAAGAAAGTTAGAAAATAACCAACCCATTGGATTTCTCCACATCGCTTGTAAAAAAAAAACAGAGAGAGTCGTGATGGTGATGTAGAACGATTTGCTCAAACAATTGACCATCCACCAACAGTCATCCATCCTCATACACACGCCATAACAGATTCACATAATAGGAAAGAAAAAGAAATACCTTTCCCTCGGCTACTTGATTTCCAATCTCTTCATTCTCCTCTTGTAGGGTCCTGCATTTGGCCATCAGCACCTTTCCCATGTTAATTTGTGGAGTAAATTGACAGCCTCAATATTCTAGTGCAGCTCCTCCACCTTCTTGTCCTTTTCCTGAACCAAATTCTATAGTAAAAGAAAAGAAAACAGCAAAAAGTTTTGCAGAAAGGCACTTTTGATCATTTGATCATTGTTGCCAATAACCACACGTATCAAGAGGAAAGGTGAGGGACAAAGAAAGACACAAACCGCGTTTTCAAGAGATATAATCTTTGTTTTATGCCAAGATTAAGTGAATTCCTCATGTATTGCTGGATCCAACAGTAGCCTCCTTGCCTGTCAGGTCAAGCAAAACCAGATAAAGCCATTAGAAAAGTTGAACAAACCAAGCAAGTCTTATTATTTATGAAAACCAGGCTATACTATTTCAAGAATACGGAACTAATTTAGGTGCTAGGCCTCTCCATGAATCCAAGATATTTGAGCGAATTCTATTATGGAATCTAGTGTGACATACAAATAATAAAGGGAAGTGGAGTAAAATTGTAAAAGTTGAAATCCACTAGCAGATATGACATGCTTGCCAATCACCACCAAGTGAACACATATGGCAATTACTTGTTTCAATTTTTAAACCATACAATAACAATACCTTTCCCAATAAAACCACAACCAACATTGAACAATGCCTACTTCAATAAGGCAATATTACGCTCAATTGAAGAAAGAAGATTCTGACATTTGTTCATACCTGCACTGATGGAGGTATTGAGTTGCGATTTAAGATCCCGAAATGCAGACTGTAAAAATTAAGAGTTAAACTTAGTATAACATGGTTACAAGGTTTAGAATATTGCATGAAAGAAGCATAATCATAAATGAAAAGGCTTCTCCTTTTAAGTAAGATTTAGAAAATTTTATAAGAAAAATAAATTTAGTTTAAGTTGGCGTAAAAATTTGTGGACAGTCATCAACTACAAATCGTGCTTATAGTGTTTAACATCACCTCCCTGGAACTACAATCCTAATTTATATAAACCATTTTACGAAGATATGTTAGATATGGGTCCCTCTCATATGGAGGGACCCCATGTCCATAATTGCGGCACCAAAACCGGTGTTGTATGCTGTTTTTATTGAATAAATGGAAGAAGATAGCCGCAAAGGCAGCTGTCTCATGTGGTGGAGTGCCTGTGCCTGTATAAGGTATCCTCTGCTTCATCGAACAATAACAAAATACATAAGGAAAATAAGAGCAAATCAAATGCTCTGAGGTTAGGAAATATTTTCTTAAAGGGCTACTGAGTGAAAAAATAGTGAGGTTAGTATTTTTAGGTTGGGAAACACTATGTGAGCCACTATTTTCGTTTTATCTCTGTATACCTACTATTTGTAATAGTAGAAAAACTATTTTGAGTTTTGTCCGTGGACGTAGCCCAAAGTTAAGGGTGAACCACATTAAATATTTTGTGTCCATTTTGCTCATTTTATTTTTTCCTTTTCAACAATACACCCGCTGCGTCCAACAAGATATTCTCCATAACCCATTCTCCAATTCCCTACAAATATAAGTTTCTTCCAAAGAAACTGCGAATGGTGATACTGAATTGAATTTCAAGCCCCCACCAAATCATATGATGAAAAGTGCTCTAGAAACTTTCCCTTTCATGCACCGATAAAAACCTTATAAGCTGATACAGAGACACATATAGACACAAACATACATAGATAGAGAGAGAATTTCACCTCCAACTCTGCGATCTACTGCTATCGTTTAGCAAATGCAAAAATGAAGGCGACTTCATTTTTCTTTACCTTTTCCAGCTGTAATGATGAACAAGACAAAAGATTAAATCCTAGATAGCAAATAATGACTTGCTGTGATTCCAGAATAGAGAAAGATCAATGCCCTGTTCTTTTAAAGATTCCTTTGAGGATCTCAAGTTTTGGATATAATTGATCACGAGTTTAGGTTCTGCAGAGAAGAAAAAGGTTTATAAAATGATCATAAACAAAAAACATTACAAACACGGGGTAACACAACACTATAGTATTGTGCTAACCAGGGGATGCATCAGCCCGTATGAAGGACTCATTCCTAAATGCGGATTCCCAGTTTTGAATTTCTAAGTTTGCAGCTTCAAGTTCTGTCTGCAATAAATAATCCATATCAACTGTAATGCCAAACTAACATGAAGCTTTTAAAGAAGTTAGAAAAATTGTTAGCTTGAGTAGTTACAAAAAGCAGTCAAGAAACAATTTATGGCCCAAACTAGCTAACTTCACAAATTTGAAATCAATTTAGCAGGCCAAATGGTAGTATGAATATGGATAACACTTTATGTTACAAAAAATGAAGTAAATAGTATAAGACATTCATGTGATGGAACTCATGGAATTGGAAACTAACAATAATAGACTTATATAGGAGTATCAAACAATCTCATTAATTTAAAGGAGCCAAAGACCTTAACTCAGGCATGCATCATTGATGATAAGAATAAACATTAAAAATATAAAGAGATCTGAAAGTGTCAATCACAAACCATGAATGTCATCTTAAACCGAAATTCATAAGCATTTCTTCAAGCGCTAGTATGGACGACAAATATTGTACACAATCAAAATCATCAACGCTCTTCCATTGCACTGTTAAGATATCATTAGCCAAGTCAACACGCAGATATATTCTTGGCTCAAATCCATGCTGTTAATAATTTACTATTTCTGTAATCTGTTATACTCCTTGATTTTTGTTATTTACTTTATTTTTCCTTTGGTTTGATTAGGTTTGTATTTCCTAATATGTAGCTGATTTATCCCCTGTAAATGGCTATTTAAAAGCCACGGTTTTCAATAGCAAAATATAACAAACACTTTGACAACTCTGATTCTTCTTATTTCCAGTTTGTATATGGTATCAGAGCAAAACCATGATTGAATTGACAATCAATTTTCTTCTCATCATACTAATGCCCAATACTCCTTTTCTGTCAAATTAAAATCATCAAACTATCTAGCCTGGAAAACTCAATTCCAACCTCTCCTCAGTTATCACAATCTTAATCACCTCATTAATGGCTCCCTCCCACCCCCAAAAACAACTAAATCCCCATCTAATCTAGCCGTTGATATTCCAAATCTGGAATACACAACTTGGTTCAAACAAGACCAGCCTCTACACTCTTGGCTTCACTCCTCTCTCTCTGAAGAAGTCTTTCCATATATTGTTTGGTTAAATTCCTCTCAAGAAGTCTGGCAAGCTTTAGCACAATCTTTCTGTTATGTCTCTCAAAACTGACAACGTCAAATTCACATTGAACTCCAAGAACTCAAGAAAACTGATCTTTCAATTTCTGCTTATCTCTAACGTGCAACGGAACTCAAAGACGAGCTACATGCTACTGGCTGACCCCTCTCTACGGTTGAATTCAATGCCATTATTTATAGAAATATTGGTTTTGAATATCAAAACATCATTACTACCTTGAGCCTTCATCTCGAACCTGTTCCTTTTCATGAGCTTCATGGATAGCTTGTAGCTCATGAAATACTTCTTAAAAGTTGTCATGAATGACCTCAAGCAAATATGGTATCTCGACATTTCAATAATAATTCACTTCCTCCGCTGCCCCCATTACCAGATTCGAACCCCAATTGGCAAAGAAATTCCAATTCTAAACCCAAAGGCCCATGTCAAATATGTGGATTACGAAACCATACTGCAGACAAATGTTGTCACCGCTACAAAAGACAAAATCAAAATGCAAATCAACACCAAATCGCTCAACAACCGATGGCAATTATTCATATAATTGCCCACCACCACCTGCATCCTATCCACCACCACCTTCACCTTACTACCCTATGTTCAATCACTGTCCACCCCCAACACCATTAGTAAACTACTCCAACACATCACCCAACAAAAATAATTGGCATCCTAATACTGCAACCAATTATCATGTCACCCCATACATTCAATCACTAAGTGCCGCTGCTGAATACCAAGGTCCGGTTAATCTTCATGTTGGAAACGGTGTTGGATTGCCAATCTCTCACACTAGTACGGTTAATATCTCTTCTTCTAATGGTCCTCTTCTTCTAAAAGATACTCTATGTGTTCCCAAAATTGTCAAAAATCTCCTGTTTGTCCAAAAATTGACCATTGATAATTGTTGTATTTTTTAATTTTGGCCTCACTGTTTCTTTGTTAAGGATCAGGTCACCAAAAAAATTCTTTTGCAGGGTCCAAATGAAGATGGTATCTACACCCTTAAATCACCTCTTAAGTCTGCCCTAACAGCTACCGTCTCGTCATTTTCTGATTGGCATTCTGCCTTGGGTCATCCTCATTGTCGAACAATGCCCAAAATAATAAAAGACTTTAAGTTACCTTGTTCTATTTTTGATTTTACTTCTTGTTCTGCGTGTAATTTAGGGAAATTGTCCAGAATATCTTTAGTGTCAGTTGAACATAAAAGCACGAATCCTTTTCAAATAATTCATTATGATGTTTTGGGCCCTGCGCCCATTGTTTCTAGCCTAGGTCATAAGTATGTTCTTTTGTTTATCGATGATTATACTCGATTTACATGGATATACTTGGTCAAAAATAAAAGTGAAGTTTATGATTTTTTTTCTTAAATTTCAGTCTCTTATAAAGCATTAGTTCAATTCTAAAATATTAGCCTTTGATTCAGATTGGGGAGGGGAGTATCAAAAATTAAATAAATATTTTCAACAAAATGTGATAATCCATAGAATAGCATGTCCTTATACCCACGAACAAAACGGCACTGTCGAAAGGAAAATTCGTCATGTTATTGATTCTACACTCACCTTACTGTCTCACGCAAAAATCCTATTAAAATTCTGGAATTATGCAGCCAAAAGTAGTTTCCAATCTATTAACATTCTGCCTTCTCCAACATTACAAAATCAAAGCCCTTACATGTGTCTCTACAAATCTTCATCAAACTATCTTGTGCAACAACCCTTTGGTTGCATTATGTACCCCTTTCTTCGACCCTATTCAAATCACAAGTTCTCTTTTAGGTCTATTCCGTGTGTTTACTTAGGGACTAGCCCATCTCATCATGCCCATCATGTCTTGACCCAAAAAACAAGTCGGTTTTATCTTGCTTGTCACTTTAAATTTGATCCTACAATGTTTCTTGGGTTCAATACAACCACAAATAAGAGTCCACCTCCACCCGAAACACCTTGGTTATCTCTTTCAAATCAGATACCTCATCATGTGGATACTCCAGAAGGATTTTTAGGTACGACCTTATCTTCTTCTACAGAGTCCAACTCAACCACAAATACTATTTATCCTCCCATTCATTTATCCCCACCCCACACAAATAGCAACCACGCAGATTATGTTCCATCTCCTTCTCCACAAAATCACATCGTACCATATGGTGAACCTTCAAATCAACCTGCTCTTGGCCTAGTTGTTGACATCTCCTCCCACTTAACCTACTCTATCCCAAAATCCTATTAGAACTCACCCTATGCAGCTTCGGCAAGCTACTCATAAAAAATGGCATGCATGTATCTCTATGAGCAAGCCTGATTATTTGTCTTCTGAACCTCAGACCTATAATCAAGCCCAAAATCATCATCAATGGAGACAAACAATGGAATGTGAAATTAATGCCCTTTTACAGAATAAGACATGGCAGCTGGTTTCTCCCCTTCCAAACACAAATATTGTGGGTAATAAGTGGCTCTTCCGTATTAAACGGAAAGCTAATGGGGAGATTGAGAGTTATAAAGCTCAGTTGGTTGTGAAAGGATTTTCTCAGCAACCTGGGATTGATTACAATGAGACGTTTAGTCCAATAGTAAAAGCAACTACAATTCGCACAATTTTGTCTCTAGCTACTGTTTCTCAATGGCAAATTAGACTACTTGATATATCCAATGCCTTCCTGCATGGACACCTTGAAGAAAACATCTTTATGGCTCAGCTGCCAGGATTTGTTGATTCGGTCATTTGGATTATGTATGTAAATTGCAAAAGTCTTTGTGTGGGCTTCGGCAAGCACCAAGAGCTTGGTTTCATCGGTTAAACATTTTTTTGTTACAACTTGGTTTTCAAGATTCTAAAGCAGACACGTCCTTGTTCATCTATAAACAGGGTAATATTCAGTGCTTCATTTTGATTTATATTGATGATATTTTGATCACATGTTCGGATCCTAGTAAGTTGGAGGCTTTGTTACAAGCTTTAAAGTCAACCTTTCCAGTTTGTGATCTTAGTACGTTGAATTACTTCTTGGAGTTGAGGTAATTTCACAGTCTTCTAGATTCTTATTGTCACAACAAAAATATATTACTGATTTTCTGCAGCAGTTCAATATGCGTGACAGCAAACCAACTTTAACTCCTATGGCATCTACTCCACCCCTATCAAAACATGGAGGTTAACTAATGGTTGATGGAGAAAAATTTCGACAACTTGTTTGTTCACTGCAATATGTCACTCTAACTAGGCCCGACATCTCAATCACTGTCAACAAGCTGGCACAATTCATGTATCAACGGACATAAGAACATTGGGCTGCTGCTAAACGATTATTGCAAAATCTCAAGGGTACTGCCTCTATCGGTCTTTTCTTTTCCAAGTCTTCCTTAGTTTCACTGTAGTGCGTTACGGACAGTGATTGGGCTGGCTATCCCGATGATCGAAAATCCACTTCTAGGTATGCGATTTACTTGGGTACCAATTTAATCTCTTGGTCTTCAAAGAAGCAGTCCACAGTTGCTCAATCCTCAACCGAGAGTGAATACCGATCCATTGTTCATGCTACTTCTGAAATCATGTGGATCTTGTCCTTATTATCTGAGCTTGGGTATCATGTTTCTCCAGCAACACTATGGTGCAACAACATTGGTGCAATCTACTTGACCTTTAATCCGGTCTTTCATGCTCGAACAAAGCACATTGAATTAGATTTTCACTTTGTCTGAGATCAGGTTCAACGCAAACTGATTCAAGTCAAGCTCATCTCTGGTCAAGATCAAATTGCAGACATTATGAAAAAAACCTCAGAGTTCTCATTTGTTCTTGCGACATCATGACAAGCTTTGACTTATGTGTTCACCGTCTTCAGCTTGAGGGGGCTGTTAAGATATCATTAGCCAAGTCAACACGCAGATATGTTCTTGGCTCAAATCCATGCTATTAATATTTTAGTATTTCTGTAATCTGTTATACTCCTTGATTTTTGTTATTTACTTTAATTTTCCTTTGATTTGATTAGGTTTGTATTTACTAATTTGTAACTGATTCATCCCCTGTAAATAGCTATTTAAAAGCCACAATTTTCAATAGCAAAGTATAACAAACACTTCCATAACTTTGATTCTTCTTATTTCCAGTTTGTACATGCACATGGTTTAGTACAAAATACTATTCGTATACTTCAATTGTCAAGGAAGCAGATCAAAGTTTCAGTTCTTTGAAAGCAGTGCAGCGTCAACCAACCAAGGAAACAACAAACTATTTTTAAAAACTTAAAACTATAATATTACATTGAAACCTATTGTTTTCTTTTGCATTCCAATGGCTTGCCATTGCTTGCCATCATGCTAGGCTCTGCAAGCCATTCCGCCCAAAATGTTTTTACCAAAATTGCAGTTGTGCATACCCTTTATTACAACTAGTGATAACTTTTCCACTTCAAAAATGTAAAGTTTGTAAAAAAATAAAGATCTCATCCTTAAACCATAGAGATAATGAAGTAGTGAGAAGAATATATACTTGGTATGTTGCAAGGGCATTTCTGTTAATTTATGCTCTATAGCTAATCGTTTTGGTTGTAGTTTAGTGATAAAGTATTTAAAGACATTCTTTATCTTGTACACGTTTCGATGTATATGATAAAGTCCATAGGATAATTGTACATTGCAAATGAAATTATAATGAGATTATAATTATGAGATTCATATTGCATTTATGTATTATTCCTAAATTGTTCCTAGTCATTGTTTTATTAAGATTATGCATTAATAGAACGTAGAAAGACTAGCACATGTCATATTTTTCCTTATTAAAGAGGTGGCTGATCTTACAGGATAAAGTATAGAAATAATTAAAAAAACATGTCAGTGCTTGTTAAAGAACAAGTTCACTGAACAGACTGGACATGAGAAATCTATTTAGAATATTACTTGTATATCTATGAAATTCTTATTGTGATGATTTTATAAGTGATCCTTTGACTTGAGATCACTAAAGTTATTTTGTGTAAAGATTACTATGTTTTCATACTACTTATGATCTATTTAATTATGGGTCGTTTAATTGGTAGTCATTGAATGTAGCATAAACTATATGGAAGTAGTGGAGTAATCAAGGTAGGATTCATCACCCTAAAGTAATTAGAGATAATGTTCCATTATTCTTGATTAGTATTGATTCCGAAAATCCTTGACAAAGGTAAAATGACAATTTATAAATAGTTTACAAATGTCATTAATTGAATAAATAACTAATGGCAGAAAACTAATATGATTGGACTTAAAATAGAATAGACATTAATTATATGCTCTATGTCTAATTAGAACATTTTATGATGAAATTATTGAATTATATGAAAAAATCATGCACGAAAAGGTTAGTCAAAACTACTTTGATATTCTTAAATATTTAGGTAGTCATGATGCATTACTAGACGTCAATCTTGATCCATGATTATAAATTGTTTGATTGGAGAATTAAAGATAAATTAAAAGAAGTTTTAATTTATCTAATTCTAATTATAAATTATAAATATAATTTATATTGCCAACATATTTGGAAATCTAATGGGTCTCATATATAGAATGAGTTGAAGAAAGCTAAGTTAATTTAATTAAGTTGAAGTTAACTGTAAAGTTTGAGAAACTTTATGGTTAAATATAAGATACTTGAAAAATAAGGATCAATATAAGATATTGAATCTTATTTCTTATATTGAATCTTATTTAGGCATAACTGGTATTTAATTAGAATTATTTGTAATTTTAATTAAAGTTTAATTAAAACTATAATTTAATTTCAATTAAATTACTAAAACGTCCAAAACTTATTATAAATAGGCTTAAGCTCTATGGAACTAGCACTTCTTGCTTAACCCTCTTTGTAAGAGTTACATAATTCTCTCAACTCTTTTTATGGATACCGTTTGAGGCCGGACATTTGTGTGGCTATGATAGTTGAAACAGTCAATTTGAGGAACGGTTCTGGGGATAGGATAAGATAAAGATCAAGCTTTGAAATAAGGTACGAATTAAGTTTTTCTATTTATTATGATTTGTGATGATCATTTTATAGAATTAGATGGATCTTGATTTCTGGGAAATCAAAAATTACGAAAAATTTCGTGATTATTCCATTGCTGTCAAGATCGAATCTCGACCTGATTTCCTAATAATTTCTACAATTATCAAGACTACAAAAGAAATCTCACCACATAAAAGGTATAAGACTCCAAATTATTTACATCTAAACTAGTTAAAGCAGGAAACATAAATTTCTTTTAAGACTCAAAAAGTAAAAACAAATAGTTCTAGCAGTACCTCTCACGAAGAGATAGAATCATTGCAGTTTCTTCAACCTTTGTACTACCCTGCATAATTAAACAAATAATATATTACCCTACATAACACATGCATGCTTCAGCAACTTACTGACACCACCCAATGACAAACTGTCACCTTCATAATTCAAAAGTGGGAATATTAAATAAACTAAGTACTAAAGCATCATAAGGACAAAGCCTTGATTTCTTGCAGAATACTTTCACTATCGCTAGAAAATGTGACCTCGAATCATACAATGAATGCATTAGCAATGCTTCCAAGCTCTTGTATTACAACGGTTTACTCTTGCTTACACCCATTTTTGTACATGTCAACTTAATTGTACTGACAAATACTAGTGCTACAACAGAATCGCATATTTAATAATGCTTTTGCTTTTATACAAGTCAACAAACTTACCACCTTTTTAGGGCCAAAGTTATCATCTTCGTCATCCTCAAGATCTCTAAAGCTCCGCTTAACACCTAAGATTTGCAAGCAAATCCAAACCAAAAACCAAAAGCATGAAAATAAATCAAGAAATAGCATAATTAAAAAATAAGATAGAATTGACATAGTCATTCATAAAATAGTGAATAAAGAAAAAACTTGTATGCTTTGAACTTTGAACACCTAAAAAATCACCTCAAAATCATCATCTATTACGAAAACATGGGCTGCATGGAAGACAAAAAGAAGAAAATAGGAACGACGTCGAATATGATATGTTACGAGTAAGCAAAACGCAACAGAGGACGCAATGGATGCAACTAAGACGCACGTGATAATAGTCTAGAAAATTCCAAGAATCATAGGATATAGCCATTGTAATATAATGGAATACCAGGTAATTAGTGAATGAATTTCTGAATCTGTTTCTCTCTTTCTCTCTCTATTTAATGTGAGTGTGTGATGCATCGCGTGAAGTGAGCGTGAATGTAAGGGTAAATTCGTAACATCTGGTATCATAGCAAGTGTTACTTGGAATAGTAATGGAAGAAAGCACGCGAGGAGCTGAAGTTCGTCGTCTAGAAGAAAGCATAAAAAGCATGTTAGAGGCTCAATCATAACATGAAAAGGAAATTAGTGATATTAAATCCATGTTTCAACAACTCATGCAGAAGATGGATAAGGAAGAGTCGGAAACTTCTGTGAAGAGCATGGGAGATGGAGGATGTTATGTGGGACTGATGGGGCCCATCAAAACTGATTTCCTAACATTTGATGGCTTGAGGGTGAGGAGTTGGAGCTATCGGTGTGAACAATTTTCACAATGGATCAAACACCAGATGACATAAAGATAAGGCTCGATTCCCTTCACATGGAAGGTGTCGCGCTAGAATGGTATCAGCTAATGATTCGGAATCGGAAGGGGATAAATGAGATGAAGTGGGAAGAATTTACCACTATATTACGACAACGGTTCGATGAGAACATTTTTTAAGATACCATAGGAGATTTAAAAGAACTACGACAGGAAGGCTTGGTACTGGACTATTGTGCCTTATTTGACAAATACTCGAACAAACTCACACTACTTGGGAATGACAGTAAAGATGATGGACCGTCAAACCTTACATCAAGCTTATACATGGGCACGTAAACAAGAAGCGATTATAGAAGCCAGTGTTCCTGCTTATTTCGAAAAAGGTGGCAAGGTGGGTAGAACAACCAGAGGAGGATTCAACCCTTACAAATGAGTCAGTCATACAACTGCTTCACCAAAACAACATATAGAGGCTGGATTGTTGCCCACTCCAGGAAGTCAAGGTAGCCGAAACTATACTTACAGAGGCTCTCGTAGCAGTAGAACAACTAGCAGTACAAAGTTTGATGAAAAAAGAGTGAAAGGATTATGTTTTCGGTGCGACGAAAAATACACCCCAGGGCATCATTGTAGGAAGAAATAGTTTCAACTATACATGGTTGAAGAAGAGGAATAGGAGGAAGAGGAACTTGGAAGTGAAGAACTGGAGGACAAAGCTCCCCTCAATCCTAATATTTCACTAGAAGCTATGTAGGGCTTAAAAGACCAAATGAACTATAAGCAACTTAGGTTTGTGGGAATTCATCAAGGAAGACCTTTAAACATACTCGTAGATAGTGGAAGTACCCACAACTTCCTAGATGAAAAGGTGATGCGGAAGGAGAAAGCAACATAGATCCAATAAGTACTACCATAGGAGGAGGATTGAAATTAGATTGTAGGCACATTTGCAGAAACTTCGTGTGGAAAATGCAAAGAGTGCAGTTTGCTATTGAAGCATTAATCATTAAGTTAGGAGGCTATGACATGGTGCTGGGAGTGTAGTGACTGGCTACTTTGGACAATGTACTGTGTAATTTTAAGAGGCACATCATGGAGTTCTAATGGGAAGGCAAGGTAGTGAAGTTAATAGGATAACCAGAAATGCTGGCCAGAGAAGTATTAGGCAAGAACTTCCACAAGATGATCAAAAAATCTAACCAAGGTGCTCTACTCATGTTACGACTGCCAGACCCTATCAAATTTCAGATTCAACATCTAGAAATTAATGATGATGTTCTAGCAAGAGATGAGTTAGATTGGTTGTTAGCCGAATATGGGAATGTCTACTTGGAACCAAAACAATTGCCACCAAAATGAGCATGTGACCATGCAATACATCTCAAGCCAGGAGTAGAGACTATCAACATTAGGCCATATCCCTACTCAGGGGAACAAAAGGATGCGATAGAAAAAGTGGTGCAAGAGTTGTTGGAGCAAGGCTTCATATGGAAGAGCGTTAGCTTGTATGCGTCTCCAGTGATCCTCATGAGAAAGAAGGACAATTCTTGGAGGATGTGCATTGATTATCGGGAATTAAACAAATATACGATCAAGAGCAAGTTTCTAATCCCACTAATAGAAGAGTTGTTGGAAGAACTAAAGGGTTCAAGGTCGTATTTCGAAGTTGGATTTGCGGTCGGGATACCACCAAATCTGGATGAAGGAAGAAGACATACATAAAATAGCTTTTAGAACTCATAAAGGTCAACTCGAATTTTTGGTGATGCCGTTCAGCCTCACGAACGCCCCATCCACGTTTCAAAGCCCTATGAACGAAGTATTTAAACCTTTCCTTCGAAAATTTTTGCTTGTTTTTTTTATGATCTTCTCATTTACAATACTGACTTCCAATAACACTTGAGGCATCTACGACTAGTCCTAGAGGTCTTACAATAACAATAATTATTCATCAGAGGAAGTAATTGTATATTCGAGGTAAGGCAGGTGGATTATATGGGGCATTCAATTTCGGAGAAGTGTGTATCCACAGATAACATAAAGATAGAGGCCATCCAACAATGGCCACAGTTGTGCACCTTGAAAGAGCTCCGGGAGTCCCTAGGGCTGACAAGGTACTATAGAAGATTCATTAAGCACCATGGGATTCTAACGAAGCCCCTTAATGCCATGCTGAAGAAGCAAGAAGTAAGGAGTTAGGAGTGGAAGGAGGAATAGCAGAAGGTGTTTGAGCAATTGAAAGGAAAGTTGATGGCAACACCTGTATTGGCGTTACCAGACTTCACTAAGCTCTTCGTGATTGAAGCGGATGCTTTTGACAAGGGAATCAGAGCAATTCTTTAACAAGCCTACCTGAGCAAGGCGTTAGCTCCCAAGCATAAAGGGTTATTAACTTATGAAAAAGAATTTCTTACCATTATCACGACCATAAAGAAATGGAATCATTATCTGAATGGTAGATTCTTCCAAGTACAAACAGATCACAGGAGCTTGAAATATCCCCTGGAGCAACAGATTTCCACACCGTTCCAACAAAACTAGATTTTGAAGTTAATGGGGTATGAATTTGAGGTACAGAAGTGGAAAAGAAAACATAGCAGCAGATGCACTTTTTAGAGTCTTAAGCCTTTAATTACTCACATTGGCAGTCTCGCAAATACAAGCAACAATGTTGAATGAAATTCAGGAAGGATGGGAGAAGGACAAGACTATAAAAGATCTCATCAAAAAACTGGAAACAATCGACACGCCAACGGGGAATTATGATGGAGGAAGGGAATGCTAAGATGGAAGGGAAGACTAATGGTAAGCTGCGACAAGGACCTTCGGAAAAAAATAATAACAATGGCTCATGACAGCCCGCAAGGGGGACACTCGAGGGTGACAACAACAATTAAAAGGACACAAAGGCTCTTTCACTGGAAGCAAATGGCCAAAGACGTGAGGAATCACGTTAAGAATTGCTCTTTCACTGGACGCAAATGGCCAAAGACGTGAGGAATCACGTTAAGAATTACACAACATACCAAAGAAGCAAATATGATCATGCAACTTATCTGGGCTTACTATAACCTCTGCAGGTGTTGGAGGGATGTTGGAAAGAAATCACGAAGGACTTCATAGAAGGCTTGCCGCCCTCTTAGGGGAAGTCCTCTATTTTGTCGTAGTTGATAGATTTAGTAAGTATGTGCTTTTTGTGGCGATCAAACACCCTTATACAGCACAGTAGGTGGCGCAAGTGTTCATGGATCATATGTTTAAGTTGCCTAGGATGCCAAACAAAATAATTAGTGATCGAGATCCACTCTGAGCAAGTTTTGGTGTGAGATGTTCAAATTACAGAACGTGAATTACAAATCTCCACAGCCTATCATCCTCAAACAGATGGGCGTCGGAAGCAGTGAACAAAATGCTAGAGACATATATGAGATGTTTTTGTTGTGACACACCTCATAAATGGACAAACTGCTTAATAATGGCAGAATGGTGGTACAATACTATGCATCATTCAGCCATAAACACTACACCTCTTGAAGTCCTCTATGGTTATCCACTACCTCCGTATATGTTGTATGTTACAGGAGATTCTAATGATGTGGGAATGGATCAAGTGTTTCAGGAAAGAGAGGTGACACTTCAAATCGTCAATTTTCATCTGAACAGAGCAAAATAGAGGATGAAGTTGCAGGCGGAAAAAAAGCACTCGGAAAGGGAATTTAAAGAAGGACAATGGGTATATGTTAAGCTACAACCCTATAGGCAACACTCGTTACAACGACGAGCCAACCAAAAGTTAACACCTCTTTACCTATGGACCTTTTCTGATCACTGCTAAGTTTAATAATGTGGTTTATACGTTAGGACTTCCCAAAGGATTTTCCATCCATCCTACCTTCCATCTATCTCAATTACGGGGCTTTGTATTCAAAAACACGCCCACATTGAGTCAACTACCCACTGCAGTAAGGGACATGGAAAAAATTCCTGTGCCCATTTGGGGAAGAAGAATGGTGAAGAAGAATAACAGAGCAACCATGCAAGTACTCATACAATGACAAGGAGGAACTGAGAAGAGGTGATATGGGAAATGATTTACGAGCTACAGAAGAGGTTTCCACACATCAACTTGATGGATAAGGTGGCTCTTGAAGACGGAGAGGATGTTACGAAAACATGAGCAACGTGGAAGAAAGAAGAAGAAAATATGAACGACATCGAATCTGATATGTTACGAATAAGAAAAAGGTAGCGGAGGAAGCAACGGATGCAACTAAGACTCATGTGATAATAGTCTAGAATATTTCAAGAACCATAAGATATAGTCGTTGTAACAGAATGGAATACCAGGCAATCAGTGAATGAATTTCTGAATCTATTTCTCTCTCTCTCTCTATTCAATGCGAGTGTCTGATGCATCGCGTGAAGTGTTCGCGGGTGTAAGCGTAAGTTCGTAACATCATCATCCTGGAATTACCAAAATTCGCAATCAAAAACTGTAAAATTGCAACACAGGAAAACTGAAAATGATTCTGGGAAAAGTTACTTACATTGTCGAGATGGTTGTGAGATGTCATTAGCAAAACCCTGACAAGAAAGATTGGAAATTTTAAATCAAAATTTGAACTTTTTGAGATTTTGAGAGGAGAGGGACAGGATCTTTCTTCTTCCTCTTGTGTGACGTAGCAATTCTGAAACGAAGAGGAAGAAATTTCTGTGTGGATGGCTCCATGGAATACTGCTTAGAGACTCTGACGTGTCGGATGCTGGTTGGTGAAGTCGGAACATAGGGTGGTGTGGAGGGCCATGATGGACTCTATCTTAAAGGCCACGAGTTTTTGAGATTATGGATTAGAAGAAATTATCACCACATTGTAACGATTAGGTTTGTAAAGATCAATTTCTCGACAAATGAGGTTCACCTTTCTTCAACAATTGTACAAATCCTGTATAAATGTTATTTTTGGTATTTTTTAAATATCAATCAGTTTTTAAAATTTTCAATTATAATTTTTAACATTAATGATTCTCTTGTACGTATAAGAAGTTATGAGTTTTTGTAAAAGATTTTATTTGTTTAAGGAAACCAATTTTTCTATTTTAAAATTTTAAGATAATTAATTAATTTAACCTTTATTAATCAACAATTTCTCTTAAAATAAATAGATTAAATAAGAATTTTTATAATCTTTCAAATGAAATTGAAAAACTGTAGGGGATAAATAGTTTCGCAAACTATCCAATTTTACACGAATGTCTCTGGCACAGATAAAAACAAAAAATAGCAGATGGCACCATTGGTACGAATACCGTACCGTACCGGCCAAAACATACCGTTCTGGTCACCGGCCGGTACGGTACTAATGACCATTGGTACCGGTGGCAGATACCGACCGGTACCGGTGGTTTTCGATCGGTACCAGTCTGTATCGGTGATATCGGACAATACCGGCTGATACCGGAAAAGTTTCATAACTAAGGGACTTGTTTGCAATTTTTTTTAAATTTAACGTTTTAACTTTCAACTTAACCCCCCCTCTTGCCCCGACTCCTTCTGCGTCTGCCGTCTCCCTCCGTCTCCTCTCTTCTTCTCTCTCTACCTCCCTCCGCCGCCTCCTCCAGCCATCACCGTGATCGCTTGCGCCACCGTCACCGCCAGCGCTAGCATTCTCTTTCGCCCTTGCCTCCTTCGCTCTCGTCGTTTCTCCCATCATCGTCGTAGATCCGATGAGCCCACACGCAGATTCACCGAAAGCCGCCGCATCATAGCCATCGGAGACGCATCTGAAACCACAGGAGAACAGATCGACACTGACATGGGCGAAAAATCGAAGACCCACCCACCCAAGGTCCAACCGTCCAAGACCCGACGTTGTGTTTTGTTTCTGCTTTTAATTTTATGCTTAATTTAAATTTTTGTTGTGTTGGTTGGAATTGGAAACTTTGATAGTTGGATTGGAAATTTGGAATTGGTTGGAATGTTGGATGATGCTGATGCACGGTGTTGTGAGTTTGTGAGGAAATTGTAATTGGTTGGATGATGCACGGTGTTGGAGTTGGACTGTTGTGAGTTTGTGTAATTGGTTGGATGATGCACGGTGTTGGAGTTGGACTGTTGTGAGTTTGTGTTGATGTGTGATACTGATATGTTATTTTGGAATTTAGAATTTAGATAGTGGAATGCCAATTGTGGATATACTGAATCGGTTGGGTTCGGTTCGGTTGTGTTTGTGTATGAAATTATTTGGTTGGAGTTGGAATGTGATATGAAATTTTGACTATTGAATTGAATTGGTTATGTTT
>JAOSBN010000006.1:36568694-36581017 GCA_027563595.1 Erythroxylum suave | reverse complement strand
AACTGTACAATATATCAGTGGACTATTTTGCAAATTTTAAAAATTTCAGAGACTATTTTATAAATATAAAAAATTGTCAGGTATGGTACCCGGTATTGACTGGTACCGGTACCAAGTCTGGTACGGTATTCGCAACATTGGATGACACCAGAAATTTGATAATGCAGTTCAGCACTCCTTTCTTATGTATGCAGGGCCCTCACTTAGATTAATTCTTTCACTAAAGTACAATAGATTTCCTATATCTGCAAGGCCCTCACTTAGATTAATTCTTTCACCAAAGTACAATAGGTTTACTCAAGGCTTTACTGAGCCTAAACCTCACCCTTGACACTATCTCTCGATCTCACTAACCGTGAAAGATTTTCACTCCTGATAACACAACTGACTCGTGTTAACCTCAACAGAGGATTTTACTCAACAAAATTATGACTGAAGAAAACTAAATAAATAACTCAAGTGATTAGACAAAATTTAATGTAAATAAAAACACTTGAGAAAGAGACAAAGAACAACTTCCCAATGACCATAGGTCCTTCAAAAAGATCTGACGGTTGTCCATAAACATGAGCCACTCCATAAGAATATTTATTCAACTTGATCAAACCTTCTATTGAGATTCCCAAGAGATTTTTCAAGCAATACCTATGAAAGCTATCAGCTGAAAAACATGCAAACTCTTCTCATAAAACACAAGTCGCGACTCTCATGAGATTTTTTGGCAATACCCACGTACACTATCAGCTGAAGAACACGCAAACTCTACTCACTGTTTCTGCTGCAAGTTTTTGTGTTAAACTATTTCACCCACTACACTTACTCTTTCACCCGCACACGTACACACATCATGCTCAAAAAAAATATATTGTTGGTTTATATATTGTTGTTCACCAAAAAACCATCACTCATAAGCTGCAAAAACAGATGTGTTATCTACTTTTACCTTAAACAGCAACCATGTCTATAGTAAGGTAGAAACCCTTCGTTGTTTTTTTAGATAAACATATCACAATTATCCTTAAACAATCCTTCACAAAATTAACTCCAATACAAGATAAAATTCTATTCTATCTACAAAGTTATCCAACTGGTATTTGAATTCAAACTTGATAAAAGAATGTCAATTTAAAAATATGCTAAAATAAAATAAAACAGATATATTTAACATATATCTAACAGAAATGCTAAATTTACCTAACAAATAGATACGAGAAATGTAATCCGTTAAATTGATAAATACACGATGATAAATATAATATCTAGATTGAATAATCGTAAGAGTTTCTTAAAATGGAGTTATATCCAAAGTGTAATTGTATCTCAGTATATCGCCTTCGTATTGCCATCTTTACAAAAATTTCATTTGTTACATTTTTAATATTTAAATTAATAAGAGAAAAGGTCAATTACACATTATATTCTAATTCACTAGTTTGCATAGATTAAAAGAAGCAACTTCTAGCAAGGAAGATTGACTTTTAAAGTTATTATAATCCCAAAATAGAAGTCGATCAATGATTGAATCTGGCAAACTGGTTGATTTTGAATGAGACCAGCATATTTGAATAGAGGAGGAAGAACTTTTTGAAATCCTTTTGGCAGTCCAAGTTTGAAGCAAGACTTTGATTAGAATATTGGATACTCGTGGGATGTCTTCTGAAATTAAAAAAGAAAAAACTAGTCATACATGGCAACGTGGAATTTTTTTATTCAATTATTTTATATTAAATGTTAGAAAATATGGGAAATGGGGGTGTTGTGGACCTTTTAGGGTTGAGAAGATGACGATGAAGACAAACAACCTTCTGTGAAAATCTTTGATCTTGAAGCACCTAATGCACAAAGAAAGATTAGCAATCTATTGTTGTTCAGTACTTGACATGGATAATCATGCTAATGATGTAATAGCTAATCCAATAATGTATGCATTAGGTAAGGCATCACAAAATGCAAACACTAGCCTACATAATCCAATACATGCGATGAAACTGCCCTATTGTCTTGTCCCACTCTCCCGCGATTGCCTCCTAGTATATGGGGTCCTTTTCAACTCCCAATTGATGGATGACACGTGAAGTGACGCTAATTAATTACCCTCATTAAAATGTAATCCAATGAATCCTTTAAGCTTGATCATCACATCATTGATGATAAAAGGTAGTTAATTTGTCATAATGATCGGTGGTTAAGTGCTCATAGTTTGTGTCGGCAATTGTTGTTTTTCTCTTTGTCAGCAACCCTTTATTCTTTCACATTCTTCCATTTAACAAAAGTATTTGATGCTTTGACTTTCTAATGATAAAAGATAAATGTTTAATCCCAACAAAAGAAGAAAGTAACAAGTGAATTCCACTCGATACATCCTGGCCTTGAGATTTGATGTCGTTTCAGCCTCATAATCATAAATGGAGAAAAGGGTTGTTGAGATATTTGGAAAAACAACAGTTGAAGTGACCAGTGGTTAATTTTCATTGGTTAGGTAGCCCAATGGACTTGCTTAATGTCTAAAAAACCAAGTCTTACGGTGATAGAGTGGAGTTGTTGTGGACTTGGTAACTTTAATTCATTTAAGACTATAACTTTATTGATTTCTCAACTAAAAAAATGAGATGGGATGTAAAGAATAATGATTAACACCTTTGTCTCAAATTCAAAAACCCAATGAGAATGCCCTTTTCTTTCTTGATGCAATGCAAATTTATCTTGGAAGTAAGTATATGGACAAGATCAAGCAAAACAAACCTGTGATCCAGCATTTTAAACATTAGCTTAAGACAGAAGTTAAAACCCTTAGCCTTTTGCATCATGAAGGGGTAAAATTTTCCCAACGAACAATATTAATGGCAGGTAAAAAAAAGGTGCTTTTCATTGATATATAGACTATGCTTATTAACAACCTAATTTAGAATTAAAAGAAATTAATTGTAACACATTAAAATATTTATAAATGAAATCAGGTTGAGAATATTTAAAATCTATTAATTAATTGATAAAAAATTTGATCTATTAGTATAAATGCATTATGTTAAATAGATTATGAAAATTAGTTATTCAACTTTCAATCATCAAGTGTATCACATTTCAATTGCGATGGTCTTGAATTAGTTTATATATATATATATATATATATATATATATTGAAGTGTCAACAAATTGATTCACACTCTAATTCAGTGTTAAAAAAATAGGCTGTGCACTACAGTTTCTGTACAGTTAACGAGAGAAAGAAGGCAAAGTGAGGAAGATCACATGTGAAACAAGAAGGGAAGTGTCTCACTAAGTACTAGCAAATTGATGAGTAGTGCTGGCAAGGTTGGAGACCGAGGCGGGGTCCCTAATGCATAGGTAGCCAGTTCATACCATTTACCTCCATTTTGGAGGAGTCAACCTCAGTGCTCTCTTTTAGTCCATCAATCCTCCGACAATGGCTATCCTTTTTCTCAAAGCGAAAGGATTGAATTTCTTGGCTATGTCGACCAAAACGAATTTGTAATCAATGACACGGCAAAAAGCACCCTTGTCTCCCAGCTCTTACCTCCTCCCCACATCATTTTTCGATCTTTGTTTTCTCATCATATCACATGTAATTATCACTTATTCTTTTTTCTTTTTTTATTATAGATGCATTCGTGTGGCTACTACATGGAGAAATGATCAATTTTGTTGGATGATTTTCCTTTTGGGTGATTTTATGAGTTTGAAATGCTTATACTAAAAGCAAAAATGATGATTTCCTCTCTTTTTTTTGGCATTTTATGCTTTATTCCAAAATCTTAAATTCAAATTCTCACAAAAAATTAATTTTATTAGACCTTTTGATACTTTTCTAATGAAACAAAGAAAAATTTTGAATTATTTTTACTAGTTTCTGATTAATACCTAATGGCATCACTAATTTGTGGAGAGAAAAAAGTGAGAAGAACACCAGTCGTAAAATTGTATCAAGTTCAAATCTGCAACTCAGATAGATGTTACCTGGTAAAGTATATATCAAAGCAATTGCAATAGTAATTACTTTTTCATATCAATAAATATTAGATGGGGTTTAGGTTATCATTAATTTAGATTTTCACCACTTTAGTTTTATAGAGAATAGAGATAATAATAATCATTTCAAATCAAACGCTAGTTAACAACCGTAAGGATTCAATTCCAAGCCTCATGGCTGGGAGGACATGAACCTCGTGCAGTTAAATTAATGAATAGTATTGTATACTATGGGAGTAAAATACGGGCAGAACTAAGACTAAGTAGCAACTTTAGGAATTGATTATCTGAATTCCTCTGAAATTTGTGTCTTGACTGTGTAGGTTCCAAACTTCTGATTGAAGTCTCACTACTGTTAATCTTCTTTGCTAGCTTCTTTCTTGTCTTGAGAATTCTGAAAATGGTGAACATGTTGTCCCTTTCCTTTGAAGATGGACATAATTAATGTCTCAAGAGATGATTACCTAACTATTATAGAGTGACATGATGGATTAATCGTGGCCATGTCAAACAGTCCAAACCACAAAGCATATCAGAGGAAAGTGTATGCCTGTAATGAGATGATACCATTTTCACAGGTCAAAATTTTCCTACCCGAAATAACAATCATCCATTGATGTGATCTCACCACAATTGCATTTAAAGATTTAATGAGATCATACCATTGTCACAGGTCAAAATTTTCCTACCTGAAAGAACAGTTTTCCATTGATGTGATCTCACCACAATTGCATTTAAAGATTTAAAATTCAAAAATACGTATCTGGTTTTCTTTTCATTTCTCCTGAAAATATATCATAATCTCTTCTGAGCATCCACAACAATAGAATTGAAGTCACTCAATGTGGAGAGAATCATAATTAATGAGAAAAGGGATACAGACAAACCGATGGTTCATTTCCTACAATCACAGAATATTATTATGAGAAATAAAACGCCAAAAAGAAAAGGGTGTATTCCATAGTCACCAAGCTTAAAGAATGTGCTGGTCACTGGACCACATTTAGAAAGTGGTCTCAGCCAATCATTTCACCTTTTGTATAATAGGGTGCTGACATTCTGACATGTGATTAGCGTAATTACTAATTAGTCAAGATTGCTTGCCTAATGCAATCTTTCCGCAACAACTATGAATCTCTTGCTTCTTCTAGTAATATAAATTTTCGTAAAGCGTCCAAGAATTGATATCTCAAAATCTCGTTGAACAAGTAAGATTTGAGCATTTCAAGGGTATCCTATAATTCAATATAAGACAATCCTTACAAATTACAAAGTTTAAATGATATGTGTATCTGTAATTTACAAACTATTCTTCATTTTAATACTGCTTTTTGCTTAGTGGCAATTAACTAATTATTTTTGACTAACTTGAAATAGGACCATGTCACGCATTTCAATATAAATGGAGTCCAGAGTAATCAATCATATAATATGGATAGTCCACCATATCAACATGTTGAATTGACAAAAACAGATTAATAAATATACTATTTATATTAACCTAAAAATGGCAGAAGCAATATTTCTTGTCCACGAAGGTAAAATAAAAAGAAATCGTACCATTTTTACAGGGTTAGGAAAGACTTTGCTTGTTAAATTGATATGAGGCAGTGGACAAAAAGTTGAGAGATACCGATTTCCATATCCCAAGAATTCTTCTTCCTAATCACACACAAACACACACACACATATATATATATATATATATGTACCACGTTCGTAGTCTCTGCGGTAAGCTGCTTCTCTTGTTGTCCAAGATTCTAGACATCAACACCATCATGAAGGGAACTTTAAAGTACTTGGCAGGCATTGCAGGGCCAAGTGGTTATGGCTCCAACGCAACCGCTGAGCAAGTTACTGAAGGCCATGCTTTCTCAGTCCCTCCCCATCTCACTGCTATTATCACTGGTTAGTTGCTAATTATCTCCAACATCAACTAAGATAGTATTGTAATCCAGTGATATTATCTTTTCCTCTTGACCTTAAAAGCAAGTCTGGTGCATGCAAATGCCCTAACATGTCGTTTTTGCGCCTCAGATTTGAGTTACTTATTTCTTTGTTTCCTTCTTCTTCTTCTTCCGAGTGAATCAGATGAAAATTGTAGTGTTATGAATCAAGATACTATTTTATACCCAGACGATATACTCTTCTGCCTCCTGTGGAGTTTCAAAAACATGGTGCTTACTTTTAGTTTTTGGCATCTCCAACATCATTTCAGTCTGTACTCCTCACTTTCTTAAAAGCATAAGAGTCTAAGGTAGGTTAATCAAGACATCTGTTCACTCTCTGGTTCATTCTCCCAAAAAAAAAATCTGATGGGTTCCTGATAATCAAACATTAAGATCCTACTTTAGCCAAGTAGAAACAACTTTGGTACCCTTCTGCCTACAATCTGCATATTCCACAGACGCTTATTTTATTCGTGGCTCTTTTTGGTTTTGGTAAGATATGGTAGATTTGTCTCTTCTGAGCACCATATCCTCCCACAAACTCGTCACTTGTTTCGGGGCCACATTTCGAAGCTTACCATACCGTGCAATTTTGTTACTATAAAACTCATCAAAATTACCACCAACACTTACGATTCAAGATGAGAATTAAAATCCTTGCAACATCTTTTACTCGTCAAAAAGGAAAAGCAGAAGTCTTTCCGTGGCCAGGCTAAATACTTGTGGATTGTTACATGAACTGATAAAAAGGGATTCGTATATTTTGTTTTCCGTAAATTATATACAAGTGAAGAAGTTTCGTCCTAATCCCTTGAAGGTGCTACATCGGGCATTGGAGTTGAAACTGCAAGGGTATTAGCTAAGAGAGGAGTGAGAATAGTTATGCCTGCAAGGGATTTGAAGAAGGCAAGTGCAGTAAAGGAGATGATACAAAAGGAGAATCCAAATGCAGAGATCATAACAATGGAAATTGATATGAGTTCACTTGCGTCAGTAAAGAGATTTTGTTCCGACTTTCTTGCTCTTGGACAGCCACTTAACATCCTCATGTGAGTACTTAATTTATGACATTGAACTTCATTTCTCTCTTCACTACCAAGTTGATGTACAATTTTTGTTTAGATATTGATAGTAGAAATTGGTTTCTCTTTTTCAGAAATAATGCTGGTGTATACTCTAAGAATTTAGAATTCTCCGAAGACAAGATTGAGTTGACATTTGCTACGAATTATTTAGGTATGTCTTAATTTTATTTTTTTATTTATAATTTTTCCCAAAAATAGGAAAATATTATTCTAACTCTATTTCTTCCCTTTTGAATATTCATAAATCAAAACGACACCCAAAAATCAAGGTAGGGAAAGCCATGATTTTGGTGACAATGACAAGAAGAAAAGTTTGGTATTCACTTTGTTGCTTTCCCACCATAGTACACAGAGATACATGCATGGTGCATACTTGCAAGTAAAACTTGTCATCGTAGTCTTTAGCTGAATAAAAAAATGGGAAATAGATTGCGGAGAACTTAATTTTGATGATTGTGAAAACATAAATTAGTAAAATCAGACACTATCCACTCTACACAATAAAAAGACTCTATAAGGCTTTTATAGATGATAGACCACCATAAAGATGATGGCCTAATTTGCTCAAGTTTTGGAATTCTGCATGCAATAAGAGAAAACAAAAATTTTGTCTTTTTATTTGTTCTTTAATTATAGCAGCAAGGTGATATTTTGTTTCTTGAAAAGCAAGGGAAAGTATTGTCTTCAAATTTGTTAGTGTTGTTGGTCATGAATGTTGCAGGGCAATTTTTCCTGACGGACTTGCTAATAGAGAAAATGATGGACACAGCAACAAGGACAGGGATTCAGGGAAGAATAATAAATCTGTCTTCTGTGATTCACAAATGGGTGAAGAGGGATGAGTTTTCATTCAAGGAGATGCTAAGTCCAAGCAAGTATGACTAATCTCTTTCCTTTGTCCACCTTCCACTGCTGTTTTAAGACATTAATGAGTTGCAACTTTACTTTTTTAGATACAATGGAACAAGTGCATATGCTCAATCCAAATTGGCCACCATATTGCATGCCAAGGAAGTTGCAAGGCAGCTGAAGGTGAAATTTCACAGTGTTTTCACCTTAGAATTCTAAATTCCGTATGCCATCACATCAGCTGTAATCAGATATAATTAACTGCAAAAATCTTCCGTGTATTATATTATTGCTTTTATTTTTCTCTTTCTCGAAAACTCTCATGATTTTTTTTCTTCTGACAACATTTGCAACGTGAATGAAAAAAATAGAAAAGTTCTGAAGATGACAATCATTTGGTTGCTTGACAAGGAAAATATTGTAGGCAAGGAATGCAAGAGTGACGATAAATGCTGTCCACCCAGGCATTGTAAAGACAGGAATCATCAGGGCTCACGATAGTTTTGTCATAGGTACAAACTCTTTTTTCCCACTTCGGAACATTAATTACTACAAACTACGAATGACCGTGTGTATCAATTCATTCTTTGATTTCTTCTGGACATTTATCTTCAAGAAACTTTTGTATGCAGACTCTTTGTACTTCATTGCTTCCAAGTTACTGAAGACTACATCACAGGTCTGTCTACATTTTCCTTGTCACTTCTCTAAACCAAGAGATTCACATTATGAAAGAAAGAGATAGGACTTGCCTAATTATTTAGACTGTAGTGTTGTAGTACTTAACAGTGCATGAAATGTGTGTCAGGGTGCTTCCACCACTTGTTACGTTGCTATGAGTCCTAAAGTTGAAGGCATCAACGGCAAATACTTTGCAGACTGTAACGAAAGCAACTGTTCATCCCTGGCAAATGATGAAACTGAGGCATACAAACTTTGGAGGCAGAGCCGTGCTTTGATCCACAGAAGGTTTCATTCACCACCAGCTTGAATTATGTTAACCAAAGTACAAATCTAGGAATTATGTATATATGCAGGTTATAAACCTTTCTTTTTTGTCTTATATGGGTGTAAGGCATTTTACGATAAAATATTGTCACTCACAAAGATAGGATTTACATGTAAAATAAAAAGGGTCTTTCCCCTTTTGGCCTTTTCATGTTGCTCCTTACAAACATTGATCTTACTAAAATAAAAACTTTTCACTTCCCTAATGACATCTCAATTCAACAATATTGTTGTTTCTGAGTCCACTGATCAAGGAAAGACAACCAATATCGACTTATTTTAATGGTAATACTAGAAAATAAGAGTGATAATGTTGAACAATTTCGACTTTTTCAGCAGGTTTTACGGTAAAGCTCTTAGTTTAATATATGTTTATGTGAATTTGAAAGTATTTCTTGAAATTTTAGATAATATATTTTCTTTGTTGAAATAAGGAATAATTATATAATTAGTAGTTAAAATTTTTATGTTTAAAAATCTCTCTCATGTCTTGCGTTTAATTAGATTGATGAAATGAAATTTAATATGTTGAGAGGAAAATTCATTCTTCAATTCTCTTCCTGCTACTATTTCTAACAAATGGTATCAAAGCATTCCTTTTAAGAAAATGTAAGTTTTATTTTTGAATGAATTCGTGAGCTTAAACATTTGAAATTAATTAAGAGTATAAACACCTGATAATTTAAATACAGGTGAGTTTATGAGTTAGTTTAAAATGGTATCAAGCAATTTTTCATGCCTACTCCTTTTATTCTTATAGAAAAAAATTATCGATTGTAGATTAGTAAGATGAAATTATACATAAGTGGGAGATTATTGAAAGTGAAGTTGATTTAGCTTCCTTTTCGCAAAATTCAATATTGGCACAAATCAAGAAACATCAAGAATATTTGATTAAAGATCCAAAGCATTCACTTGCATACAATTACTAGGACAAATTAAAAAATATGAAGAATATTTGATTAAAGACTTAGAGTGTTCACTTGCATACAATTACTATTATCAAATATAATTTTTACAAGGATAATGGCATGCGATTCACCAAATCAAGCATGGAAAAAGTAAAGGAAGAATTTGAAGGTAATGGAAAAGTAAAAATTTGTAAAGATGCCCTCTCTTAAAAGAGAATTTGATATATGGAAGATAAAAGATGGGGAGACAGTCAAGAAGTATTCTTTAAGACTCAAGCAATTTGTGAATCAAATTCAACTTATGGTGAAACATTTAAAGACTTGAGGTGATGAAAAACTATTGACTAGTTTACCTAACATATTTAAACCTAATATTTTGGCAATCAAAGAATCTTATGACTTAAAATTTTGTTAATTGCATAACTAATTAGTAAATTAGAGCAAAAGATCTCTATGAGGCATAAAGAGAATATTGAAGGAGCACTCACAGTGACATAAAAAAGCAAGAAAATAAAGTCAAATATCGAAAAAGGGTACTAGTGAGTATAGTAAAGGCAGAAATCAACATAAAATTTAAAGTAATTTCACAAAGGGTTAATTTTCACCCTATGGAACATGTAGTAGAACAAACCACATCGAGAAACATATTTGGTACAAAGGCAAACCTCAATACTAGTGTTAATGGTACAAAAGATTTAGACATATCGAAATATTTTGTAAATGGAAGATGGAGTCAGTAGCGAAGCAACTTTTAAAATAAGCAAATCATATTAAAGATTAACCACAATCTAGGGAATGTTTGTTTCTGGTCATCAAGTCTTTTCCGTTAGATGAAGCCAACGTTTGGACTATTGATAGTAGTTGTACAAGCCATGTAGCTAGAAATATAAATAATTTCACTTCACTTGATAAATCTTCCAAAATCGAGGTGAAGTTAGGAAAAGGAGCCTTTATGCAAACTAAAGTTATTGCTCCAACTAAAGAAGGTATTGTGTCTCTTACTAGTGTCCTTTATGCCCTTTACTTAAAACACGATCTTTTAAGCGTAGCTAAAATATTGAAGAAGTTTTTCACTAATTTCTAAAGATAATATGTGCACTATTTATGATCATCATAGCAGTGAACTTATAATTGTTGCAATGGTGGACAGTAGTTTTCTATTGGATTTATATGTGGCTATACAATATGTTTAAATGAAAATTTGATGAAATATAGTTATGAAATAAATGATTTAGACATTATAATTAGAAATTTCTGAAGTTCATAGAACCTAATGATATAATGATGGATATGTCTATAATTTCTATAAAAGATAGTGTTTGTGAATGCTTTTAAAAAGGAAAAATGCATAGAAAGGCCTTTCCAGTCAATAAGGCTTGGAAAGGGATCGAAAAACTTAAATTACTCCTGGGTGATGTATACGTTCCAATGGCCATTCCATATCTAATGGAAGTATATATTTTCTTTTATTTATTAATGATTTCACTACGATGGCCTAAGTTTATTCTATGACTAATAAATACGAATTTTTTTATATATATTTAAGAAGTTTAAGGCTTATATAGAGAACCAAAGTAGAAGCAACATCAAGATCTTAAGGACAATAATACTATGGAGTTCAAATTTAAAGAATTTATGGATTTTTTGAAGTTATAGGAATCGATCATCAAGTTAGAGTTCCTTAGACTCCATAACAAAATGAAGCATTGGAAAGAAAAAACATAACCATGGTAGAGATGAACATACATATGATGCTTTAAAAGAGTTTCTTGTAGAAAGCTTTGGGCTAAAGCTACAAATGCAATTGTCTATCTTTTAAAGAGACTTACAATAAGAACTATATAGGGTATGACATTATACAAAGTATGGTTTGAGTAAAAACAATCAGTCAATCACTTAGAGTCTCTATTTCAACATGTTATGTTCATTTACTTGCTATAAAAAGAAGTAAATTTAGTAAAAAAGACAAACAAAATTTAATGGTGTCTATTTATCACTATAGCACCTCTATATGATGCATCGATCATCCTTTTTTTCATCAATAACAATTCTTTATAAAGGTATTGACTAAGGAGTTATTTAGAGATTCTATAATGAGGGAAGCCTCCACATAATTGCTCAAATCTTTCTCAATACTCATGAAAGATCTCAACATCTTTTTGCTTTATTCCATATATTTCACTTCTTATACCAACATCTTTTGAGGTAGGGGAGACTTTATCAAGGAAAAATGGTACTATATCCACCTATGATATATAAATGAAGAACTGTTATAAGAATATAGAAAAACTAAAATGAAGCAAAATGTGAAGGAGATGGGACAATAGCCTCCTACACCTCTTTCTTATAAATAATACTAAAATCCTATCTAATCTTCCTAAAAATAATAAATAAATGCTAAGATCAAGACTAGATTTGAAGGATCTCCCTTCCATTAGGATTATCCTACCTAAATGATGGCGTGTCAAACCAACAAAAATAAATTCCTACTCTAGAACACTTAAGCGAGTAAAGTGGTGAATAGGGTCGAACCA
>JAOSBN010000006.1:36539812-36567962 GCA_027563595.1 Erythroxylum suave | reverse complement strand
GGAGTCTCACGTATTACATGCATCAAACGTAAAGTACCTTGTCTAGATTAAAAATTAGCCACACATAATACTAGTCTCTATCAACTAAAGCTGAAATTAGCAAATTAAAATTGAAATTAAACCTTCTGTGAAATTAACCAATCACAAACAGCTGCTGCCGCCTACTGTCAATCCACTATTCTTCTTTGAAACACGTCTCTGCTCTCTTTGTGAGGTCGCTGGTCTTCACTCTTGCTTTTCCCAATCTGCTGTCAGCCTTCTTGTCTTTTTGTCTTGGAAAAATGTTGTTTCCTCCTTTATTATGTGTCTGCGTCAATCCTCAAAATCCAGCCTTCTTTCTTGTCTCTCCTTAGTTCTGCCGTAATCTTTGACTCTTTTTCCCCAAGTTCCAAAGCTTTCTTCTTATTTCTTGTTGCTGCCGTCACTCCCTCTTTTAGCTCTTGTTTCTTGTCTATTCTCCAATCTCCCGTCAACCTTTAATGCCTTAGGTTTTTGTTCTCATTTAATGGAGTGGGCCCTCCTCTTGATTCTAGGTCTTTTCTTCTTTTATTCATGAAGTGGGCCCCTCTATAAGTCAAGACACAATTTGACTTCATTAGCAAAATAAGTTGTGCAATTGAGGCCCAATTCCCAAGGTGATTAAGTCAAAATTCGTAGACAACAATCTCCCAGATCTGCGTCACAGTCACCTTCAACATGGTCATGTTGAAATCCTCTTCAGTTCCAGATTAGCCAATTTCGCTCCAAATTGCATCATTTTGGTATTTCATCACCTAGAACATGCAAAGACACGAATTACCATAAAACACAAGCAAACTATCACAAAAGCTTATCAAAAGAACATAAAACACAAATAATTAACATACACAAAATGCAAGTTATCACTAAACAAGTCCTACCTAATCAAAACTCCTACGTAGCACAAAACAAGGACAAATGTGACTCGAACCTATTAACTTAAAAAGAGCCTCATCCATTTAATCACTTTTATTTTTTAGAGTGGTCATATTAACAAAGGCATAAGCACACCTTATGCTTAAAATTAAATATTAAAGAGATGTATTAATATGATTCCTATAAGATGTATGGTAGGTCTATATTGCATCGTCAAGATGCTTGCCCCAATCCTTCATATTTGGGTTGATAGTCTTTTAACATATGGATTTGATCTCTCTATTGGACACCTCTACTTATCCACTAGCTTCTGAATAGTATGGAGTAGAAATGCAATGCATCCATGGTATTGTTTTAGTAAAGCCTTCACCACTTTATTACATAAATGTGTTTTATAATCAGTGACTATAACTTTAGTATTCTAAATATTGTGAAAATATTATTCTTAAGGAAAATTTCAACCATTTTAGAATCATTAGTACAGATAGATTTTGCTTCCACTCACTTTGAAACATAATCCACGATAAGAAGTATACAAATATTACCATATAAAGGGGAAAAAGGACCTATAAAATAAATATATTGTATACTAAATATTTCATAAACAAAAGTTGGTTAAGTGGCTTTTGATCTCTCTCCTAAGTTCCCAATAATCTAGTAACGTTCACAAGCTTTACAAAACGTGTATGGATTATGGAATAAATTAGGTCAAATAATCCACTTTTTAACACCTTGCGAGCTATTTTTTAAGGACCAAAGTGTTCCCCATATGCATATGTATGATAGAAATTTAAAATTGAGAAACATGCCTTTGAATAATTTAGTTAGAAAAAAATTTTCATGAGTAAGATCATTCCAAGTACTATATTTAGCATTACCCTTTATTTTATCATTTTAAGCTTTAGACAGATCACTTAATAGTGTTCTTGTAACCAAATAGTTAAATGTATCAGCATACTAAAGTATAGTTGCTTGAATGGAAAAGAGATCCTTGTTTAAAAATTCGTCATTTAATAAGGATGGCACTTCACTTATGAACAATCTACTGAGGTATTCAGGTACTAAATTTTTTACACTTTTCTAGTTGGTTATTGTCAAATCAAACTCTTATAATAAGAGCATCCATCGAACGAGTCTTAGTTTTTCCTTTTTCTTGAAGAGTTGGTATTTGAGAGTTATGGTCAAATAAATAACTACTTTAATAGCAAGAAAATATGGACAAAATCTAAAGCAAAAATAAGAGCTAGATGTTCTTTCTTCATGGTGGTGTAGTTAATTTGTGTAATATAAAAGTGTTTTTAAAGCATAATATATAACATGAGAAGCGAATTTAACTTTTTTCCTAAGAATAGCAACAACAACGTAGTTACTTGTATCATACATAAGATTAAATTATAGGTGCAGAGGTTAGCAAAACCTTTATCTAGTCAAACACTACTTTATATGCATCATCAAACTCAAATGACAATTTTTTTATAGCAATTTATATAGGGATTGAACAATCTTGGAGAAGTCTTTGAGAAAATGTCAATAGAATCTTGCATAACTGAAAAAGAACAAACTTTTTGTACACTTATGGGGTAAGGTAAGGATTTAATCACATCTATTTATGATGTATCTACTTCTATTTCCTCTAAGTACATACTGTGACCTAAAATAATACTTCTATAAAATGATATTTTTCATAATTAAGGACAAGATTTTTCTCTATATATCTTTCAAGTTCCTTGGTTAAATTAGCTAAACATCCATCAAAAGAATTACCATAAGTAGTTAAATGATACATTAATACTTCAATAAATTGCTTAATATAATCTAAAAAGATACTCACTATACATCTTTGGAAGGTAGTTGGTACATTGTAAAGTTCAAATGGCATGCGCTAATAGCTAAAAGTATCAGACAGGCATATGATGATGGTTTTCTTTTGGTCTTCTAACACAATTGGGATATAATTAAAAAAAAAAGAATAACCATCAAGATAGCAAAAGTGAGAAATAACCAACCATATCTTCCAACATCTGGTCTATAAATGGAAGTGAAAAATGATCTTCTCTAGTTATAGCATTTAACTTCCTAAAATCTATACAAACTGCCATCCATTTTGAACATGAGCAGGAACTAACTCACCATTAGGATCATTTTTAACATTTATACTTGTTTTCTTTAAAATAACATGAACAGTACTCGACCATTTTCTATTGAAGATTAGGTACATCATACGTGCATTAAAAAGTTTCCAATTCTCCTTTTTCTTAACTTCCAATAAGGGTAGATTTAGTTTGCACCGAGCTTCCTTGAAAGCTTACAACCTACTTCTGTTAATATTCTATACATATAAGTGGATAGATTTAATCCTTTGATATCAATTTTCACTACAAAGGTTTCACTCTCTCCCAAAAACACATACCTCAAATGAATAGGTAAGAGTTTCAATTACAATTTTGGTGTTGGTTTAAGTGATATTACTTCAAAGATTGCATCTTGAATAGTATTGTTGATGATAAAAATTTTTTCCATGTTCCATAATTTTTTACTGTGAGGTTATTGCGAAGTGTGATCTTTAAATTGTCCTTATCATCTATCACAAGCAATTTTTACACTAAACGATCAATATCATCGATAATAAAAACAGATGAAACATTAGTAAGATATCTCATAACATCATAAATATTAAATTTAATGATTTCTCTATCAAATTTCATGGTGAGTGCGTCATTATGCACATCAATGTTTATTCTAGTTGTTTTAAGAAATAACCTCCCTAACAAAACAAATGTAGAGTTAAGAGAATTATCTTCTTTCATATCAATCACATAAAATTCAGCAAGGAAAACCAATTTATTGAGTTGCACTAAAATGTCCTTTAGGACCCTCATGGGTTAAACAACAAAACTATTGACAAGTTGGATGACCACACCTATCTCTTTTAGTGGATCAATATTTAAAGATCCGTAAATAGACAAAGGCATGACATCAATTGAAGCGTCTAATCATGCATAACTTTCTTAATTCCAATATTGCCAATTGTATATGGGATATTGCACGTGCCTAAGTTTTTATAATTAAAGGACATTTCCTTTAGAGATTCATTTAGAGAATAACTCATAGTCTTTCACATTTACCCTTTCTTTAATTTTTAGTTTACCTTTATCAGTGCATAGTTCATTGAGAAATTTTTATGAAGAGCTACTTATTTAATGCATTAAGCAAAGGAATGTTCACCTTTACCTTGAAAAAGGGCTTAAAATGTTCTTTCTTCTCCTCCTCTTTCTTGGATTTGATAAATATTTCAGGGAAGGGAGGCTTAGTAACTAATGCCTCTTAGTTTTTCGTCATTAACAACCTTGGAATGATCGGGTTGCTGTTAAGGAGTTATCACTTCCTTTTCTATATTTTCTTGTAACGCGTGACCATAAGTTATTCCTAGACTTCTTTTATTTTTCTTCAAATCATTTCTATTTTATAAGGTAATTGAACTTGCATTTTATTTCATATCAATAATGGGTTATGAATGTAACTTATGTTATTTCTCCAATCTACTAACTAGTGATGCAAGTTAACTAATTTGATTTTCTAAATTTTAGATTCATGATTTTGTCTCATATTGAAATTGTTATAAGTTACTAATGAATGCTTCAATCATATTTTCAAGATACATACTTGAATTTAAGGTAGCCTATTATGGTAGACAAACTAATTGGTTAAATATTTTAGAGATTTAATGGCCTTACTCTATAACTAAAGTTGCAATAATCATACCATCTTGGGTTATAAGTATTGGAGTATGGATGATATTTACTTTGTGATGGACCTAGAATCTTCCAACTACATTGGCATGCTTTTAATTATCGTTTTGAAGTGTTAGGGACATATCAGTTGAGTGGTTAGGAGTCGTAAAAATCCCACAAATGTTGGCTTGTTACATCTTTCCCATAGAAGTATGTTAAACATGATAGGTTAAATTAGAAAAATTATTGTTCAAGATTAAATATATTTACCCTATTTACTTTTCTTGAAAATGATCCTTATTTAAAGCCAAATTATTAAAAATTGGAAGCCATGATGGAGATTAAATCTCTAACAGCTTAAGCAGTTTTATTCATTGTAGCACCTCCACTAGTTACATCCATCATCCTTCTTTTCATTGGTAACAATCCTTTATAAAAGTATTAATTGAGTAGTTATTTAGAAATTGCATGTCAAGGGCAACTTACATATAATTGTTGAATTTTTCTAATATTCATAATAGGCATTTATATCTTTTTCTTTATTCCATATATTTCTCTTTTCATGTTGGCAACTCTTAAGGTAGGGAAGAATTTGTCAAGAAACAATGTCACCATATCTGTCCATAAAGTAATAGACCTAAGAGGCAAATAAAATATTCAATCTTTAGCTCTGTCACTTAGTGAGAATGGAAAAGCATATAACTTAATTTTCTTCTCAAGTACACCTTATAGTTTATACTTGAGCATACCACATGAGATTCTTTCAAGTGCTTAAGATAATATTCATTCTTAATGCCACAAAAGTTAGGCAACAAATTAATCAGAATATATTTAAGCTCAAGACCTACATTCAGGTTTAGATATTTGATGCAAAGTGGTTTTTAAGTCAAATTTGGTGTTGCCAATTCTCTCAAGTTTCTCCCTTGATTCATGATTGCTTTAATTTTGAAATCAGTGGATTATTTTGTTAAATCAAGTGTTCTTTTCTAATCAAGGATATAAAGAAGAAGATGCTTGCTTATCACATAATTTGGTTTCCTTCCTTAATTTCCTAATTGTTTTCTCAATATTAGGATCATGCTAGAGTTCACTTGTATAATAATTTTGAGGCACAAAAGAAATAAATTTTCTTCAACACCAAATCACCAATAATAGCTCCAAATTTTAGTGGGCATCAAATATAACAAATATAATCCTACTCCAATCATAAATGAATTGTATATAACAATCAGCAATATCAAATCTACAAGGGCCAGAAAAAATTATCTACTTTTATAAGTTAACAAAACAAAAATAATACAAGGGGATATTAAGATGGAAATTGAAATAGATTAACAGCAAAGATAGAATAATCCATAAAAAATGTAATATAATAAAGTCAAATGACAATAGACATCTAGCCTAGAGTATAATTTCATTATTATTAAATTCATCATTGCTGTAAAGATAAACCCTTCTATTACTTAATAAATTGGTTATGGTTATTAACAAGCTCTAACAATCTATCTCTCTTTACTTCCTTGTTCACCAAAATAAGGTCTTTGATTAATTCCCTTATCAACAAATGCCCTAAATAAGCTCTTGAGATTTAATATGTTGACATTATTAAAAAACTAGAGAGACCACCAATCATAGCCAACAAACATACAAGCTTGGTTTATTTAGACTAGATTATACACCCATATAACATAAGTAGAATATTATATATTAAACCTTGTTATTTCACCACTAAGCACTAGAATAATCAAATAATTATAGATTTAATAATTCCATTAGCAACATATTATTTTAATAATTGAATAATAGTCTTTTTATTAATAAAAATTAATAATTTAAATAATCTTAGAAGAGATATAAATACTAAAGAACAAAAGAGTAAAGCAAAATATTTAAATCTCACAATTCTTGAAGAATCAAATTTCAAGTAACCTTTGACTAGAAAAGGAGAGTTTAGTTGCAATTAATTGTCAATGGAATTATAAAAAATAGAATGTAGAAAAACTAAAATAAAACAAGATGATAGGAAGATGGAATCGTTGCCTTTTGCATCTCTTTCCCATAAATAATTCCAAAATCTTATTTTAATCTTCCTAAAAATAAGGGATAAAAGTTAAGATCAAAGTTAAATATAAAGAATCGCATTTCAATTAAGATTTATCTTGCAACCTATTTAAATTCATAAAGAGAGTAAAATAGGGGAAGAAATAACTAAGACACAATAACTTTGGAAGGGCCTCATCCATTTAATCAAATTTATTTTCTAGAGAAGTCATATTGACTAAGGCGTGAGCGTCCCTTATACCTCTTCTAGAAATTTTGTTATGAAAGCTTTAATTGTTTTTTAAAATTTGCATCTGTGTTCCTTTTTTAAACTAAATTTCTTAAACTAAATTTCCACTTTTAAGCACATTTTGATCAAATTTTCCAATATACTTTATAAAACATAAAGTACATAATTACAAGATTTTTATCAATCAAAACATAAAAAAAATAATTTGAAGTAAATTTATTTTATACATGCTATCAAGTGGGTACCTTTATGGACTATGCAGCTTAATCAAAAGATTATATAGTTCATTATGAGAAGATTTCAAGGATTATAGTTTGTAGAGATCTTAAAGTCAATGAACTGCCATTTTGGAAATTGGAGAAAATCTTAGTTGAATCAAAATCTAAAAATTTATGTTCGGAATCAAGTGTAGGAGTAAATAATGTTCCAAAGACTTTTACTTCAATTGAAGATGGTAGTGATGATTCCAATTTAGATTTGGATTCTCCAAGTTTGGAAGTTAAGTCTCCTTTTAGAGATTTATTCAAATTGTAACTTGTTCATTTTAGAAATAACTGAGTTTATTGAGGCTTCTAAATAAGAAGAATGAAAGAGGAAATTCAAATGATAGAGTAGAACTAAAAATGCGAATTCACCAACAAACTAAAAGGGAAGAATATTCTTGGTAACAAATGACTCTATACAAATAAATTAAATCATGACGGTTATATCTTCAGACATAAGGCCAACTTAATTGTAAAGATTTATGCAAAACTTTTTGGTATCCATTATGATAACACTTTTACATCCGTGGCATATCAAAACATAATTAGAATTTGATTAGCTTTGTTACTAAGAATTGATGAACTGTAATTCATCTGGATGTTAAGTTCGCCTTTCTGAATGACATTATTGAAGAGGAGATTTATGCACTAGCTTAGAGGAGTTACTATCATAGGTTAAGAGGATAAATTTTAAAAATTGAAGAAGGCATTATATAGACTGAGGCTCCCAACGCTTGGTATACTAGAATTGACTCTCACTTCATTTGTTATAGATTCAAAAGTAGAAATTATTATTATTTTTGGGAATGGAGATTTTTCAAGTGGAGACATGGATTTTTTTCTTGTATAAACAAAATATGCATGAGATGTTCGTAAAATTTTTAATTTAGAGCAATGTAAATCAATTGCAACATCACTAGTCCAAAATGAGAGCTTTAGATGATGAAAATAAAGTGAATCATACTATTTTTAGAAGTATGACTAGAAGCGTGCTTTGTTTGATTGCCATATGACCTAACCTTATATTTACATCAGGTATTTTGTTAGATTTATGCACTCACCGAGTCAAGAAAAATTGATGACAAATTGTAGATATATATATATAATTGGGGTTAGATTATTTCTCATAGAATTCAAAAAAGAAAGAAGTGGTGGCCCATTTAATGACTAAAGCTGAGTACATATTTGTTGCAGCATTAAATCAAGCCATTTGGTTTAGAAAATTGTTGATTGATTTTAAGGAAGAGCAAATTAAGCCTATTCTCATTATACGTAATAATAAACCTACTATTGTTGTTGCAAATAATCTTATGCAACATGATAAAAGTAAGCACATTAAAATCAAATTTCATTTGTTAAAGAGCAAAAGATGATTAAAATATTAACTTGTTGCATTGTAGGCCTAAGTTACTAATTATAGACACTCTTATTGAATCACTTTTCATGAATTGGTTTGCGATTTGTAGTTTTAAAGAAAATTCTCTAGGAGTGTTGACTAATTTAGAAATGTTTCAGTAAATTTGTTAGTTTATGTTGAATTTTTTAAAATTTTTAAATAATATTTGTTGATCTTTAAATTAAGGTATATCAATAATTGGATAAATATAATCAATAATTTTTTTATACTCAAAATTTTTCGTTTATGACTTGTATTTATTTGGAACGATGTAATCAAAATTTACTATTTTAAAAGGGAAATTTATTTTTTAATGTTTTTATTGTTTATAATTTTATGTGCTACCGCTTTCCAACATTTTGCTTTTAGTTTCATTTCAAAGTTCGAACAACAAAATAGCAAAAGTAGACATTAACGTGCAACATAAGGTCCAAAATGTTGAGCATTTTTCTATTCCTACGTTACTTTGATTATTACATTAGAAAATAATTATCTTTGCATTTTGGCTTCTAGTGTTAAGATGCATCACTTAAATTATCACATTCGGTTTCATGCATCATAATTGGTACTCATTGTTAGTAAATAAATCAAGATAAGGTTTGCATGGAAGGAGACAACAACATTAAATGGTAGCTAAGTGGAGAAATACAACAAGCATCTTCATTTAATGGGAGTCAAAATCATCAGGATGCAAGTAGAGAGAGAGATAACTTGTAGCCGAAAATCTTGAAGCAAGTTGAGAGCGGATTACTTCTTCCTTAAGCTTTCATAAGATTTCACCAAAATTTTGGTCTAATAGGATGATTACTTGTACAAGTAAAACTCTAGTATTTTTATTATTTTTGTTGCCTATAAAAGAGTGTAACGAAGCCTTACTATAGTCGTGTGTTTTGGGATTGAATTATAAACGGTCCTCTTCTCTTCTCTCCCTCTCTTTCGTGTGTGTGAGTATTCTATCATTTGATATCAAATTGGTATCAGAGCAAGTTAAATCTAGCTCTAGCTTTAAAGCAAGTGTGAGGAAAAAACTAAAGAAAGTTTTCTTATACTTGTGAGAGAGTGGTTCATTTAAAAGCAAAAGATGTCAAACAATTATAATATTATATGGTCAAGTCCCAAATTAGATAGTAAACTTGATTACAATTGTTGGGAGATTTTAATGTTTAACCACCTTAAGGCTCACAATATTTAAAGTCTATAAAAGGTATGAAATGTTTAATTTAGAAACTGTTGAAATATTTTTCTCGTGTTGTTAATCTTGTTAACAAGATGAGGCTGTGTGGAGAGGATATTTCAGATATTAAGGTGATGGAAAAGATTCTATGCACCATGCCTATTAAATTTGACCATATTGTAACTACAATACTAGAGTCATATGATATGGAGACTATGACTGTAGCAGAGTTGTAGGGAAGCATTGAACGTCATTTTAGCATAATATTGAAGAAAACGTAAAAGAAAATAGAAGAAGCCTTAAAAGGCTAGGTGAATTTCAATAATGTTGCAGAATCTAATCAAAATGCAGACGATAGAGGTCATGGTTTTAATAATGGAGGAAGAGAGATTTTAGAGGCAGAGGTAGAGGAAGTTTTAAAGGAAGAGGTCATGGGAACAATTTTGACCAAGAGAGAGAAAACAATTTCAAAACATTCACTTAAAGAAGATTAGGAAATACTTTTAGGCCTACCGGTCGAGGAAGACACCAAGATAATCAATATTAAAAGAGATGTAAATTTAATTACTTTAATTATGGAAGGTATGGACATGAAGCTACTAATTGTAGATCCAAATCTCATAATAACCATCAGGCTAATGTTGCAAAAAATCAATACCAACATTTAGTGAGAAGTCTAATAATGTAGAAGGCTTATTTCTAGCAAGCAACTCTTTTGTGGAAGATGAAAATATCTGGTATTTAGATTAGTTGTAGTAATCATATGTGTGGAAATAAGGTGTTATTTTCTTCTTTAGATGAAAAGTTTAACCAACAGTTAAAATTGATAATGATTCAAATATTCATACTTTAGGAAAAGGTTGATTATCCATTAGGCTAAAGAATGGTTATAAAAGTTTCTTTTTTAATCTCTAATGTTTTCTATGTTCCTAGTCTTCATCATAACTTACTGAGCTTGGATCAATTAGCAGATAAAGGTTATAAAATACAAATTCATCATGATTTACGTACCTTGATAGACAGGAGTGGAAGATTTATGGAAAAGGTAAAGATGTCTTCTAACTGTTTATTCCCACTAAAAATTCATCATAAAAAATTTTCTTGCTTGAATTTTGTGCTATTTATTGCAAATTGGCTATGGCACATGTGTTTTGACCATTTTCATTTTTCTAGATTAAATTATCTATCAAGAAAAGAGCTTTTGTCTAGCTTACTTGTTATGAATATTCCTAACAGTGCATATGAGACATATGAGATGGGAAAAAAAAACATAAGGATGTATTTCCAGTTGGAAATTCCCATAGAGCAAAGAAGCTATTAGAAATTATTCATTCAGATCTGTGTACTATTAAAGTTCCATCCAATGGAGATAATAGGTATTTTATTACTTTTATTGATAATTTTAGTAGAAAGGTCTGATTGCATTTTCTAAAGTGGAAATCAGAAGCTTGTGATGCTTTTTAATCATTTAAAGCATTTGTGGAAAAGTAAAGTGGTTGCAGAATTAAATCATTAAAAACAAATAAAGGTCAGGAGTATCTTGCATCCATAGAAGTATTTAAGCAGTATGGAATTCAATATCAGTTGATCACCATATATATGCCTCAACAGAATGGAGTAGTAGAAAGGAAAAACAGAACTATTATGGACATGGTGAGATACATGTTAAGATATAAACAATTGCCTAAAGAATTTTAAACAAAAGCTATTGCTTGTGCAGTTTATATTTTAAAGAGGTTTCCAACAAAAAGCCTTAATGAAAAAACACTTGAGGAAGCTTGAAGCAAAAGGAAACCTTCCATTTGACATCTCAAAGTTTTTGAGTAATTGTTTACGCCCATGTGTCAGATCAGTTGAGGAAGAAGCTAAATGAAAAAGGTGAGAAAAAAATTTTTATAAGCTATAGTACAAATTTAAAGTCCTATAAATTATACAATCCAAATACAAAAAAGACGATTATCAACTGTTATATAACTTTTAATGAGGATGGAATATGAGATTGGTCTTCAACTTTCCAAAAAAGGCTAGTGGTAATTTCAAAAAGCTTTAAAGAAGAAAATACTCGAGTAGATTCAGTATCTCAGCTAGAGACATCTAGTAGATCCCAAAGACATCGTTAGTTACTAGCCAGATTGGAATATTATATGATAGGTACTAATAGTGATCCATTTGATGAAGAGATTATCAATTTTGCTTTATTTGCAAATTGTGAACCATTTAATTATGAGGAGGCATCAAATGACTTGAAATGGAGAAAGTCGTGGATGAAGAAATATATGCAATTGAAAAGAATGACACATGGGAATTAATAGATTTATCTACTGATAAAGAGCCTATAGGAGTAAAGTGGGTGTACAAGACAAACTACAAGCCTAATGGTGAAATTGATCAATTTAAAGCTAAATTGGTTGCAAAAGGCTATAAGCAAAAACCAAGTATTGATTAATTTGAAGTATTTGCTCCTGCTGTGAGATTGGATATTATTCACCTTATTATCTCTCTTTTAGCTCAAAATAACAGGAAATTTTATCAAATGGATGTAAATTTTGCCTTTTTTAAAAGTAACTTTGGAAGAGGAAGTATATGTTAAGCAACCTGTAGGGTATGAAATTAGAGGAAAAGAAGATAAAGTTTATAGGTTAAAGAAAGCACTGCATAGATTGAAGCAGGCACCAGGAGCTTGGTACGAAAGAATTGATTCATACTTCATAGAGCATGATTTTGAAAGATATCCTTTTGAGCATTCCTTATATGTTAAATTTGTTGAGCCTGGTGATGGTTAATTGTGTGTCTTTATGTTGATGATCTAATTTTTATTAGAAACAACTCAAAGATGATTGAAGCATTTAGTGAGGCTATGGTAAAATCATTTGACATGACAGACTTAGGTCTAATGTCTTATTTTCTTATAATGGAGGTAATTCAGCAAGATGATGGAATTTTTATTTCCCAAAGGAAGTATGTGAATGATATTTTGAGGAAAATTAAGATGGAGATTTCAAAACCAGCTCTTATCCTAGTTAAAGAGAAATTGAAACAAGTAAAAGAAGACAAAGGGAGATTTATAAATTTAACTTACTACAAGAGTTTAACTGGAAGTATGAGGTATTTAATTGCAACCAGACCATATATAGTTTTTGAAGTTGGATTACTTAGCAGATTTATGGAAACGCCTTGTACCTGTCATTTACAATGAGCAAAGAGGATTTTTCGGTATATCAAGGGTACTTTGAATGAAAGAATTTTTTATGCAAATGTCAATTATGTAAATCTTTTAAGTTACAAAGATAGTGATTGAGGTGAAGATATAGAAACAAGAAAAAGCATATTGGGGTATGTTTTTCATCTTGGCATTAGGGTAATCTCATAATCTTCAAAGAAATAACCTGTGGATGTGTTATCTACAGCTAAAGCAAAATACATTGCAACAACTAGTTATGTTACATATGCAGTATGACTAAAAAGAATGCTTAAAGTACTACATCAAAAATGAGATGCTCGAACAGAATTATTTTGTGATAATAAGTCTGCAATAGCACTATGCAAAAATCCAATTTTTCATGAGCGATCCAAGCATATAAACATTTGATTTCACAAAATTCGTAAGTTAGTAACTGAAAAGGAAGTAGTGATTAATTATTGTCACACTAAAGAACAAGTTGCAGATTTTTTTACTAAACCATTGAAGTCTGAATTGTTTCACAAACTGAAGAAATGGTTAAGAATATTAAATTTCTACTAGCTTAATTTAAGGGAGGCAATGTTAGTAAGTAAATCTAGCTCAGCTTTGCATGGAAGGAGACAACAACGTTAAATGGCAGCCAAGTAGAGAAAGACAACAAGCATCTTCAATTAATAAGAGCTGAAATCATTATGATGCAAGTGGAGAGAGAGACAACTTGTAGTTGAAAATCTTGAAGCAAGTTGAGAGTAGATTACTTCTTCCTTAAGCTTTCATACGATTTGGCCCAAATTTTGGTCCAAGAGGATGATTACATGTATAAGTAAAACTTTAGCATTTTTATTATTTTTGTTTCCTATAGAAGAGTGAAATGAAGCCTTACTATAGTCACGTGTCTTAGGATTGAATTATAAACTCTCCTATTCTATTCTCTCCCACTCTTTCAAGTGTGTGGGTGTTGTGTCCTTTAATATCACTCACAAAGTACTTTCTGAGCATGTCATGACTAAGGAATGGAATTAGTGGATCTATAAAGCATCTCCTCTTACCAAAACTTCACGTTTGAACTAAAACAATGAGATTCCGAACAAGGGATAATATTTCATCTTAGGCCCCTTCTATATAATATAGGTTCATTCTCACTCATTGGAGATTCACTTTTGTATGTAGAAACTGATAAAATAGTACAATAATACTCCTAGTAAAAGATTTTATGTTCATGTAACACTCTTGCGTGACAAGGCCAAATCAAAATTTCTTCTCGAAGATTCAGATGCACTTGGACAAACTAAACCAAGGCCTATAAGTATAACCTTTTTGATAAGTCACGTCTTTATACAAAAATAAGTTTTTTTAGAACCATCATTCTAGTAAGTTCCGTCCAAAGCCTGTAAGTATAACCCTTTTGATAAGTCATGTCCTTATTTAAAAAATTGATTTTTTAGAACCATAAACTTCTTCTCTTTTTTTTTTTTTGCAAAATTAATAAAGTTTCTATTTAATTTATAAATTAAATTTTATTATACGAGTAGTAATAAGCCTTATGTAAATAGTATTTAGAAGGTAACGTATGTCTCACAATATTACTGAATGTCAAACGAAAAGAAATAATCCTAAATTATATAGTTAAAACAAAAGATTGAGTAACCATTGTTCAAGTTGACTTAATTGACATTAATTATGATTCATTTACAACTCCAAACCCAAACTTTAGTTTACTCATTACTTTATCATTATTATAAAAGTTGTGCGTTTCTACACTTATCTTTGTATAAGGATCATGTGCATCAAAAAGTATCAATCCTATGATCTTGTTTGAGTTATAAGCTATACGAGAAAATTTTGTCAGCTTAGATTCCTAACGGGTAAGTCTTGAGAGTTGACGCCCATTGATGAGAAAGAACTTGTATCTCAGTTAGCATATCTAGAGTCTTAGTTACAGTTTTCTTTGTGTATCTTAGAACTCTCATAAAGGTCTACTATGTCATATCACCAATGGTTTCCTGTTATCCTCTTACCAGGATTCTCAAGTGGTAACCCAATAAAAATAACAATAATAATAAGAAGAAGAAAATAATATATTGTTAAGTTGCATGCATTTATTTATTTTTATTAAAATCTTTATTTATGTACATAATAAATTACTTATTGAATTAATAATTAAAAATTATATATTTCAAATAATTTACTTAAAGAATTTTTAATATAAATTTTAATGATGTATTTGAGTTGCATTGTACTTATAAATTTTTATTTATTTTTATTTTCAACATATTATCATTTTTAAAATTAATAAAATAATATAATATAATATAGAACACAAATATCTTTTATAGTCTTAAAATAATCGTTGTGCACTCATTTTGCATTCGACTTTTGATGTAACGTTTAAAAGGGGTGGCAGTTGGCCAGCTCGGGCCAGCTTGAACTCATGTTTTTTTTAAAAAAATTGATAAAACGTCATTTTTAACAAAACGTTATCATTTTATGCTTTCTCGTTGGGCCACGGGCTAGGATAGCCTCAACCTAAATGGGACCCGTAACTTCATTGGGCTAATGAATTGCGACTCATGGCCTAATTAATCGAAGTCAAAATTAGCTAAACTAAACCGGGCCATATTTACTATCCTTCTACTAAGCGGCATAGCCAAGGATGTTATCATTTTATCTCCATCGTCAGCTTCGGCTCGGTTCGCTAAAGTGATCATGTTGGGAGGATCGCTGGACCATTTGCTTACGGACCAAACATGTATGCCTAATCCACGCCTACCCACGAAACTTGGGAGTTGGGCCTCTAACCTATTCACTTACAGTAAGCCTCGCAAACCTGTTGAAAAAGGACCAGAGCATCATGTTTTCAAACTTTCAAGAGAGGCATATTTAATTTTGGGTGAATTGTCAAAAAAATAAAATCACCTTTATTTAATTTTTTTTTAAATTAACGTTAAAAATGTTCAAACTTTTTATTTTTATAAAAATATCTTAATTGTTGAAGTGATATATATATATATATATGATTAATATTCTAAATTAAAATTTTATTTTTTCATATAATTATTAAGTAGGATATTTGTTATTTAACAAAAATATGTTAAAATCGGATACCAAAACTTCAAATATGTAAGTTTTTGGGACATAATAACGTATAATATAATTGTTTGTCTCTACCTTATATTATGTACACCTAACTTCTAAATCTTATATTTCATTGATCATTTTTTAAAGTTCAAATTAGTATTACAAAACTAAATAAGGTTAGCTTTATTTATTTTTTGCAACTAACTTAATTTTTGTATTATATAAATGAGAAGAGTATCAGAGATGTTTTGGTCAACACATGAAGTGGTAGATAAAATGGTTCGAAAGGGGAAAAGGAATAATAATACAGCTCTAAACGAGCAAACAAAATCTCTTTCCATCGTTATGTTTTTCCCTTAAAATTTATCATAAAATTGTGTTTTATCATTTGAGCGACATAAATACCTGTAATTTGGAGTGAGTATTGTTTTCGTTATTCCTAGCGCGTATGATTAGGTTAATGTACACTGTTTAAGTATTCTTGGCAAATCCATCTTGTTTTCTGAAAGTCTTTAAGAAGAAAAAAGAAGCAACGGGTTATTATACCAATGAGAGTCATCTTTCTTAATCCTGAAACCCCTTTCAAAGCCGAAAGATGGAAAAGGTTACCTAGTCCATTAGCCTCAAAAGACGGGAAGAACATTCTAATAGAACAAAGACTGCTATTTTGAAATATTAATTTCAACACCTAGTTGGAAGCTATACCCAAAAGAGGAGGCAAACCCTCAAAGCAAGGAATAAGGCCAAAGCAAAAAGCGACGATGGTAATGGGAAAAAGTATACAATAATTTGCACATTTCAATACAATTATATGTCGGACTAGAGCTATATGGATACTACCTAAGTTCCTTGTGCCCGTGACGTAGTGCAGGCTAACGAGAGAAAAGGGTTTCTTCTTCTTGGTGTAAATGATCCGCACCTTGACTAGTTATTTCTGAGAGAGCCTTGAGCCTTCTTTTTCTTTTTTGGCTTGTCTTCGTATGGTTGCATAAAAACCTTTTATGCATGCATCTGATAAATTTCATTTTGAATTTAAAAGTCTATTAAATTTTATAATATTAATTAAAGATTAAAGAATATATCATTTAAAGATATGCAATTTCACATTCAATTTATTGCAAAAACTATTTCATATTTGGAATACAATTGTAAGGAAAATGAAGGGCGAGCAATGTTTACTACGTTATTATCAATCATCACTACCCAACCAAACAGGTTGGTGTGAGTGGTTCATCACTCTCATCTCTTAACCAAAGGTCTCGAGTTTGAGTCTTGGGAATGCAAAAATTTGTTTGATCAGTACTTTACTCTTTATGAGCTGACTCGGAGCGAGTGGAGATTAGTCTGGGTGTAGATGTCTTAAAAGCACCTTCTCATAGTTGAGATCTTTCTAAGACACCCCATATACAAAAGTATTAAAAAAAGAAAAATCATCACTACCCTCCCAATCTAATAAAACAAGTTAGTCCATTTTGCTTTTGATTATGGTATCCAGACATTATTTTAAATCAGGGTCACCAATCACCAGTCACCTATTACCAGCTAAAGATTTTCTTAATTTTGTTATTAGACTATAAGATCAGTTTTGTGCACCCAATGAGGTCTTAATTCATGTCACGCACTGTGAACAGACAAAATATTAGACAATTAGATGGAAAAAGCCAAATATGAGGAGATCGGCCTTAAATATATGGATGAATTGAAATCAATATAATTTGCTATGTGTGAGTGGACTTATAATTGGAAAATCAAAAGATCATCCACACGGATGCCTAATAAATTAAATTGCACGTTCTTGCATGTTGCTTTTCTAGTTCTGAATGTACACACAGATCCTAACTATCCCTTTAGATAAATTGAATAGAGGTCTGGTCTAAGATCCAGATTCAGATTCCCATGGCTTTCAAAGGAAGAAGTATGATTTCGGATGAATAGTAATCCATGTTGATGAAGGAAATCATTTGTTGTTCTTGAAAAATTATTACTGCAAATCAAGTTTCTTACATCTCATTTAGGCTCATGGATATGTCTGTTTAAAGAGATTAAAGTGATCCTATATATGTATCTGTTTTTTTCAATCAAAAGAACGGGAAAGGGATGAGTTCCTCTACATGATTGAAACTGCAGTCATCGTGTCTACCTCCAAGTTTGGAGTATTATATGCAAATAAAAAATTCTCCAAAGCTTTTGAGGCAACTTGGTTTCGTTGTGCAGGTTTGGACTAAGTGAATAGTCTAAGTATATGATTTATAATAAAATCTTTTATTTTTTAATTTTTAGCTCAAGAGCTCATAATCACATTTTTATTTAGTATTTACTAAATAAAAGTTTAAAACATTACAACTAAACATATATATAAATTTATTAATTATATATAATAAAAGGGTGAGTTTACCATAAGTTACAGGTTCAAGTCTTAGTGTAAAAATGAGTTGTTCCTTTGTGACTATAAAGTTATATGTTTAAGTCTAGAAGACAACCTTTTGCAAAAATACAAAATGAAGGATGCGGTCAATATGACCCTCAATAGAGAGCCTTTTGTACTAGATTCGTTAATTATTGACTTTAATTATATATAAATTTATCGAAAACTTAATAAAATTAATTAAAGATTAATATAAGTCAATCCTCTTAAGCATATTAAGTATATATAATAATTCATAAATTGTGAATCATTTTAAGAATGGAAACCTAATGTTAATAAATTATACTCGAATTCTATCTCTTCATAGGCCAGCTGGGAAAAAAGACCTACTTTCTTCAAACAATTGAATTGAACTACAAAAAGAAAGTAAGGTTAGGTTTTCATAAATAAGTTATAGCATATAAAAGAAAACGCCAGTGAGAGAGGCGTAAGGTCTCTTTACTTTTAAGTAACACGGCCAGCAAGTACCAGTGTACTGCAAAATTTTTATAAAAAAAAAGAAAAGAAAAGAAAAACGAAAGGTGTATAAATGTTCCCAGCTATTCGAAAAGCTAAAGTCCAAATCAGGTCACTTTCAGAAGGTTGCAATTGGAGAGATAGGGAGGCGACATCACTTATTAATGGAATTTTGTGGTGTAGGTACAAGAAACACATGGCTGAGAACTAAATTTCAGTCCCTACTAACTTTTTCTCCGTTTTCTTCCAAACTTTGAAAATTGAAGGTTTTTTTTCTCCTGTTCTTTGCGTGAATTATTCATGATATTACATAGTTATTTTTGTTGTTAAGAAGCATACTTTCAAAATTTGTAGAGGCTTGGACTCAGATCCAATCAAAACGTTATTCCTGGTACATATGGTTAATTGCTAGCCCTCGATAGCAGGCAGAGAAAACATATGATCTGCAAGTTTTGACACATTTCTTGGAGTTTTGGCATTGGATCATATCATATATAGCACAAACCTGACGCTAACTCCATGATGATCCATTGTGTTTGTGTACAACAATGAACCACATGGTGTGCCACTGCCACCTGCCTCGAAAAGAAAATGACCCTTCCATCATTCCCATCCCAACTTCAATTTGGGAAACGGTAAACACTCTTCTTTTTACATAACCAACGTACGAGATCGACCCAAGTGATTGGCACTGAACCTTAATACAAAGTAAAATCCTTAACCTCGAGCACTTGGAGAATCTTGAATAGTTCAGAAAACTCGAAACTGAAAAGTCCAGAATACTTGAAAGACTCTCTAAGAGACTTCTTGCATGTAACTGTAATATCTCCATTCTGAAACAAATGAAATAACAAAAGTTTGATCCAAAAGGTGCACATTCAATCTGCACCATACTATGTATCAATTCATTGTCAATACACTCAATGGATGATTTTGGAAGACTAAGCAGAAGAGTATGACATACGCACTTGCAGACACAGAAATAGTAGAAGCAATGATGTAAATAAAGAAGGAAAAAAAAAAAGATGGGAATTTGTGAAGGTGGCCTAGTAGTTCTAGGGAGGGGATGCTCTTAATTCTGGTGGGATGTGTTTGTCTCTTTACTACTTTGCCATAGACAAAAGAATACTTCATTATACGAACAAAAAGCTGTTCCTACCCCACGTCTGAAGTGTTTTAAACTCTCCTACTCATGTGCCACTTCTTGTGCTTAGATTCCTTCTAACAGGCTTCCATTTTGTCAAATAATAATAATCCTACACAGCCAAGTCACGAGGCAGGCAATATTGTGAGTGTGGACAATATATTCTTTATAAGTCAAGTAATTAACCAAAATAATATCATATGGTGATGGCCTTTGTGGTCACGAGACAACACGTGATGGCTTCATTTCCTTGCTGGACAGGTTTTTACAGAAAGAGGGGGGAATCTGATGCTGTGTCTTGCAAAACTAATTAATATAAAACCTAATCTCATTTTAATGGATCTGACTAGAGTTTGATTTCTGCAGTGTTGTTTCATCTTACAGATCTGAATCTAAATCAAAACACTGTCTGTATGTTTATGAACGTTTGGATGCTAAATCCATTTCAGAGGAAATATGTTGAAATACTGCACTCTGAGTCCTCATGAACACTTGTGTCTTTCTTTCCATGGAAAGGAAAAGGGGGAAATCACAAGAATTAGCAGTTGCAGGAATTATTTGCTCAACTACCAGATCAAGCCACTTCAAGCAATTGCACTAACCAACTCATGGAAGTTAATCAATCATTTTCTTGTTAGTAATTTCCTTTTTTGGTACAGATTTCACTTTCACTCTAAAGTTGTTGCTAACATTTACCTGTCCATCTTGTAAATTTGGGTTTTAGTTCTGATGGACTCATCCAACTCCACTCAGGATTCAGGGACATAGCTCACTAAGGATCTTCACAATACCATACTGGACAGATATGGTGCAACTGTCAATTCATTCATTTTGATTTCTGATAAGAAAGATCGAACATTACATCCAAATCCTGATGGCGACTTTAATATCATTGAATTACTAATTACATAAACAGAGAAAAGAAAAAAAAAAGGGATATGCAAGAGAAATTTATAATATCAGAACAGAAGGGCACAGAAAGAAAGATAAAAAAGCTTGTTCTAAAAAAGTGGTAGACAGAGTCACTCATCCACCAATTCCAGATATAAAAACAGTTTATGTGCACTTTCCCCTTCAGACCCTCACCTCTCATCAACCATAAACAAATGTCAAAAACAACCATCTAAAATTCCATTTTCTCTCTGCACAAGCATCATGGCCTAGCTGTTTCTTGGATCCGGAGATTCTGGGTTTCTTTCAATTTGTTTATAGCTTGTACATCTAGTTGAAATTAATATAGAGATTTGTAAGTAAATAAAATAGAAAAAGCATATAGCCCACAAGACATGATTTGGTTGCTCTCATTGTCCCTCCCTAGGCTAAAACCACCATTTTTTGTGCTCCTCTCATTGGAGTTTGTAGCATAGCTGTAATGCCTGTAAATCCTTGGACGACCCTCTTATCCATCTTAATCCTCTCTTGTACCCTTCAAATTCCTTTCCTTTTCACAGCTTTTGCCCTTAACCAACAAGGCCAAGTTCTTCTCTCATGGAAGACAAGCCTGACAGGATTGCCTGAGGCCTTGAGTAATTGGAAAGTCGGCGATGAAACTCCATGCAATTGGTTCGGAGTCACTTGCAGCAACAACGGTGAGGTTGTGGCATTGGAACTGAGCTATGTGGATTTGTTGGGACAAGTTCCTTCCAATTTCACCTCATTGTTATCGTTGAACAAGCTGGTCTTGTCAGGAACTAACCTCACTGGTTCAATTCCATCAGAGATTGGTTCTCTTCCTCTGTTGACCCATTTGGACTTGAGCGACAATGCATTAACCGGAGAAGTCCCAAGCCAGCTATGCAACTTGCTCAGCCTTGAAGAACTCCATCTCAACTCGAACCGACTCGAGGGCTCGATTCCAGTAGAAATAGGCAATCTCACAAGCTTGAAATGGCTGACCCTATACGACAATCAACTCAGTGGTACCATACCCAACACCATAGGCCAGCTAAAGAATCTTGAGGGGATCAGAGCTGGGGGCAACAAGAATCTCGAGGGTTCAATACCTCAAGAAATTGGCAACTGCACCAATCTGGTGATGTTAGGCCTAGCAGAGACAAGCATCTCAGGTTTTCTTCCACCGAGTCTCGGCCTGCTAACAAAGCTCCAAACCATTGCCGTCTATACCAGCATCCTTTCAGGCCAAATCCCACCGGAACTCGGTGACTGTACCGAGCTCCGGAACATCTATCTCTACGAGAACTCCCTCACTGGCTCAATCCCAATAACTTTAGGCAAGCTCCGCAAGTTGAAGAACTTATTGCTCTGGCAAAACAACCTGGTGGGCATAATCCCACCAGAGATAGGATTCTGCACGCAGATGCTGGTCATCGACACGTCAATGAATTCGCTCACTGGAAGCATTCCTCAATCATTTGGTAATCTAACCGAGCTTGAAGAGCTTCAACTGAGCGTCAATCAAATCTCAGGAGAAATCCCAGCGCAACTAGGAAACTGCCAGAAGATCACTCACATCGAACTCGACAACAACCAGATCAGCGGTTCAATTCCTCCCGAACTAGGCAACCTGTCCAATCTGACATTACTGTTCCTGTGGCAGAACAAGCTCGAAGGTATCATCCCAGGTTCCATTTCCAATTGTCAGAATCTGGAGGCCGTAGATTTGTCCCAAAATGGACTGATGGGACCCATTCCCAGAGGAATATTCCAACTCAAGAAACTCAATAAACTCCTCCTTCTCTCCAACAACCTTTCCGGCCAAATACCTCCAGAGATCGGTAACTGCTCGTCGTTGATCCGGTTCCGAGCAAGCAATAACAAGCTCACCGGACCAGTTCCGCCGCAGATTGGAAGCTTGAAGAATTTGAATTTCTTGGATCTCGGATCAAACCGCCTCACAGGAGTCATACCCGAGGAAATCTCTGGTTGTCAAAATCTCACCTTTTTGGATTTTCATTCCAATTCTATTTCCGGTAGCTTACCGCATAGTCTGGATGAACTCGTTTTCCTCCAATTTGTTGACTTCTCCAGTAACCTACTTGAAGGCACGATAAGTCCAAGCTTTGGTTCACTCGGTTCATTAACCAAACTGGTTCTAACCAAGAACCGGTTCTCCGGTTCGATTCCGGGTCAACTCGGTTCATGCTCTAAGCTACAGTTACTGGATCTCAGCAGCAATCGGTTGTCTGGTAATATTCCACCGAGTGTCGGTAAGATACCATCGCTTGAAATTGCTTTGAATCTGAGTTTGAACCAGCTCTCTGGCGAGATCCCGTCGGAGTTCACAGCGCTTGACAAGCTCGGAATTTTAGATCTCTCTCACAACCAGCTCACCGGCGATCTTCAAAATCTTGCCGACATGCAAAATCTCGTTGTCCTCAACGTCTCGCACAACAAATTCTCGGGGCACGTGCCGGATACGCCTTTCTTTTCTAAGCTCCCTCTCAGCGTCCTCGCAGGCAACCCCGAACTCTGCTTCTCCGGCAACCAATGCACTGGTGAGAAGCGTGTGAGAAGATCCACCGCCGCACGCGTGGCAATGGCGGTGCTACTGTGCGCGGCGTGCGCACTCTTCATGGCGGCGCTCTACATCATTCTCGGAAGCAAAAAGCGGGGTCGTGGACCCGACGATGGCGACTCTGACGTGGAAATGGGCCCACCATGGGAAGTTACACTTTACCAGAAACTCGACTTGTCAATTGCTGACGTGGCAAATTCGTTAAATGCCAACAGCATCCTCGGCCGAGGCCGAACCGGCGTCGTTTACAAGGTGACACTACCGTCAAGTACAGCTCTCGCCGTTAAAAGGTTTAACACATTGGAGAAAACATCCTCCGCCGCATTTTCATCGGAGATTGCGACGCTGGCCAGAATTCGGCACCGGAACATCGTTCGTTTACTCGGGTGGGGAGCGAATCGAAAGACGAAGCTGTTGTTCTACGATTACATGGCGAATGGTACATTAGGAGCATTGTTACATGAAGAAAACGTGGGGTTAGTGGAGTGGGAGACGAGGTATAAGATAGCTTTGGGAGTGGCGGAGGGTTTAGCGTACTTGCACCATGACTGTGTGCCGGCGATTTTGCACCGAGATGTGAAAGCGCATAATATATTACTTGGGGACAGGTACGAACCATGCTTGGCCGATTTTGGGTTAGCTAGGTTGGTGGAAGATGGACATGGCTCGTTCTCGGCGAGCCCACAGTTTGCAGGGTCTTATGGATACATGGCGCCTGGTGAGAATTGATTGATTGATTCATTCATTCACTTTCAAGATCATTTTTAACTTAATCAAATATATGATGTTATTGTTGTGTAAAAAAGACTCAACTTTAGTTTTGTATTGGACTTGCAGAGTATGCTTGCATGTTAAAGATCACCGAAAAGAGTGATGTTTATAGCTACGGAGTAGTCCTTTTGGAGATAATAACCGGGAAAAAGCCGGTGGACCCATCGTTCCCGGACGGGCACCATGTGATTCAATGGGTGAGAGAGCATTTAAAAAGCAAGAAGGATCCCGTTGAAATTCTTGATCCCAAACTTCAAGGACACCCAGATACTCAGGTACAGGAAATGCTCCAAGCACTTGGGATTGCCCTTCTCTGCACCAGCAACCGTGGAGAAGATCGACCAACGATGAAAGACGTGGCGGTGCTGCTGAGGGAAATCCGTGAGGAGCCCATTGCAGGAACCGAGGCACATAAGCCCAGCGACAAGTCGCCGACGGAAACTACACTGCATTCGTCTTCGGCAGCGGTGACACCGTCCCAGCTGCTGTTACTCCAAGGGTCTTCAAATTGCTCGCTTGCCTACTCTTCTTCGTCCGCTAGTTTTTGTGTCTAGAGAACAATAACAAGTGGCTGTATGTAGTAGAGTGGATTTGGAATATTATTGTTTGATTAGAGTAGAGCAATACATAAATGATTAACAAGTTCGTGTTTTTAGCATCTTGGTTAATACAAGCCTACATACGTAGCAATGTCACCTTGTTCTGCAACTGCAAATTCTCCAAGCCTCCCCTCCACATATCTTTCTCTCACGTAGGGACGGTGTCCTAAGGATAAGAAGGTTTCGTACGACTGTCAAGCATCCTGCTTACCCCTACCACGTGCTTTTTCTAGATAAGCAATTGATTTCATATGAAACAATGATCTTGAGTGCGCATACACATTTTAGATAAATAGTGAGTCAAACGAATTCGATTTAATTAATTAGAAATTCAACAACTTTAACATTTGCAGATTAAAAAAGAATCATGCCATTAAAATATAAAATTTCAAGTAATTGCAATTGTTGAGATCCGTGAAAATTCTTAAATAAAGACTTAATTGTTTATTATAGTGATTTACAGATATTTTCCTTTATTGTAAATTTTTATAATATTTGGATATAAGGTCTCCATTTTTGTAATACAACATAAAACTATTATTGAAATACATTTTTCACTACAAATTTTTACTTTCATTCTTTCTTCTTCACCTTTTCTCATTAAATCTATTTTTACCTTTTTTCTTATTTACTTCACCATAACATAATCATTTCCTTTATAATTTTTTAGTAGTCAGCTGATTGCATTTAGCTGTTAGCTGATAGCTGATTATATCAACTGATTTAATCAGCGGATTAAATTAGCTGTTTGTTAGAGATGTTTAGTAAAATTAGCTGTTTATGTGTAAAATGACTTATGAGGACATAACTTTAAAAAAATATAAGGATATGAATATTATATATTTTAGTATTTCGATGAATATTCTTATAAGAATTTATATTTTAGATATTTAATTCTATAAAAATTAAGTTTATAACTCAAATAAAAAACATAGAATGATGATGATGATGATGATGATAATAATAATAAGAAGTAAATGTCTCATATGTCACGAAGACAATTGTTGTAAAAGAGTAATGAATGATAAGTGAATAATTAAGAAATAAAATATTTCTTCACAAATTGTGAATTTTCCATTATTTATCTTCCAATCATATATTAGCTCTTACAATGACACACATTTTTTCATAAAATAATGTTTTATATATTATTTCTCTTTATTTTTATAAATAATATATAGGTAATATTTTTTATTTATGATCCCTCTTTTTAGAATCATTATTCTTGAGTCAAGTCAAATGATATTATCTTTTGATTCGTAGTCTATAGCTCTATAAATTTTCTTTTTATATTACATGTTATCTTAAAGTATAATGCTTTTACCTTTGATCTAAAGTGTAACACACATAACAAAGATCAGCCTACTACCAAGTTGTTGGCTAGATGAATACTCCATAGAGTAGAAGTAAGAAAAAGCTAGTGGAAAATTTATGATTGATGAGTTTGTGGATGTAAAACAGTGTAAGTGTGGGGGATGTACATATGTGTGATTAGTTAATGTTGGGATGTTTTGTTATGTCTTATCATTGAAATTCCCATGTTAATGTAGTTTCTTTTAATATTTAAAAAAATAAAAGAAAAGAAAGAAAGAAAAGAGAAAAGCACAAGAAAAGAAAAATATAAAAAAATACATGTTTAAATAAATGTATCTAGGAGCAAGTGCATATGTGTTGAAAAGTTGTTTATGATTAATGCATTCTCCTAAAGTTGTGATGAATGAGTTATTTAAGTATGTTGGATATGAAGTAGAAGTTAGCTTAGAAGGTTCACCCCTTGTAGTTTCAATTTATTGTTGGTATAAATTATATGAGCGATTCTTTCAGATTGGTATATGCTTCATATGATTGGTATGTGAGAGTTGAATGGGGTTGTGAAATATAAATGTTGCATTCGTTATAGCTGACGGTACTGAGCTTTTTACGAGTGTTGTTTTATTTCACTAGCTTAATGGCTTTCATGCTACTTGACCAAAATACATCTCACCTTACCTATGCCTACATTACAACGATGAAAAGTCCTTTAATTCATTATTTCGCATGTGAATTGTAGTGGTGGAGAAATGAAATGATATGCAAGGTTATGGATTGTCGTGATTATGAGTAGTGTTGAGTGTACCTATAGATATATTTTACTTAAACACATTTTTCGAGACTACCATTGGATTGCTCGGTTTCGAAAGAAAATGCTTGTTGATTGATCATGAGTAGAAGCATTGAATGTTGAACTCTTGCTATGAATTTTGAAAGTTACTCAGCTTTGCTTGTGATTATATAGTCTTGGAAAATATGGAAATTGAGTAAATATTTTAAGTCTTTGAGCTTAATTTGGAGGTTTTGTTCGAGGACGGCTAAAAGCTAAGTGTGGGGGAAATTGATTTGTGTTTAATTGTTTATACATTTAATTATCTACACTTAGCAATTAATGATACGAAAGTGCTTAAGATACTTTAATTCATGTATGATTTTAGGTACAATTTGAGCAAAGAAATTAAAGTGAGTTGAAAGCATTACATTTAGACCTTTTTCTTAAGAATTATACTCACTTATCTTCATGGAGTAAGAAGAAGAGAATTAGAGAAAGAAGAAGAAGACAATAAAACCTCCTTAAAATAGTGTTTGTTAGACTAGAAGAAAATTTGAAAAATTTAGTCCAAAAGAAGAAAACAAAGAAGCAGCCAAGAGAAAGACCAAATGTAAAACAACAGTTGAAGGTGCTAAAATGCATAATAAAGAAAAGAAAACGAATGAGTTTAACGCATACGTTGCGTTAAACGCAAGTGTATGCATTTAACGCATATGTCAAGGCATGAAACATAGACATAGCAAGGCTATAGTGGGAAGGGTTAAGAGACGTGTACAGTGAAGGTGGACCAAAAACCCTTATCTTAAATTGTCCCATCAATACATAGCAGCGTAGCTAGAGTGGCGATAAAGAAATGAAGAAGAGCTGCGGCTGGGAGTGGAGTGAGAGAAGAGAGGAGGAGTGAATAGGAGAGTGGACCAAAAACCACCATCTTTAATTGTTCCATCGGTGAATAATAGCCACGAGAGAAAATAGAGGAGTGAAGAATCGAAGAGGGGTTTCAGTAGGGTAATTTTTATGGGGTTGAAGTATTTTTCTTGGTATAGACTCATGGAAGGCTAAAATCCCGACGCCGGTTCGGAGGTGACATCGATGCCAACGACCGATGTTAATCAATTTTTTATTGTTTCGTTATTTCTTTCTTTCATTAAAAATTGATTGTGTTATCTTTTGTTTATTGGATTAGGTAT
>JAOSBN010000006.1:36498015-36515796 GCA_027563595.1 Erythroxylum suave | reverse complement strand
CCAATCTCTACCACTAGCTCGGATTTAAAAACCCACATCGATCAACTAGGTCTTTTAAAGGCTTGTACTGTGGCTATGGGGTTTAACAAAAAAAGAAAAACCAAGAGGAGCAAAGTATGTACCTAGTAACACATATCTCATACAACACATATGGCCATAGAATTCATCACAATTTGGCCGAACCTTTCCTTCCTATCCAATCATCATTCTCCATTCAATCATCATACAACACATATGGCCATAGAATTCATCATAAGTTGGTCGAACCATTCCTTCCTATCCAATCATCATTCTCCATTCATTCTTCAAGGTGTTTCTCACAAATCATGGTTTAGCAAGTTTCAACATTAATTTAAAATTAAGAGCATCAAACTCGCTTTTAAAATTGTTTCGAGGAATAAAACATTATTGAATTTGAATATATATTTTTCTTTTGTTATTTTTTCTGTTTTTTCTGTTTTTCTTTTTCTTCTTTTTCTTTTTTTCTATTTTTTCTTTTCTATTTTTTCTCCCTAATTGTTTTCTAACTCTCAAACCTAACACCACTCAACAACTAGGAACATGACGTAAACATTATACACATGAAGGATATGATTTAACAAAATAAATACATGTTACTTAGCAATTCCTCTTAGTTAGGTGTCAAATTCTGGGGCTAAAGAAGAAAAAAGGATAAGGCTTATTGGGTTTTCCACTTAAGAACAAAGAAAGGTCTTAGGCTCAAACAGGGACTACAAGGGATAATTCACTTGGTGGGATAATCAAAAAAATTGGATAGCAAAGGGTTACACAAACAATGCCTTAGTTTTATCTCGATGTACTAAATGTGGCTTTGATAGGAACTCAAATTTCATATTTTGGTAGGGAACACATTATACACGCACGCACAAAAGAAATACGAAGTATATGTAATGTTGTACTCCCTTTTAAATGGCTCAAAAATCTCACGGTTAATTTTGTGTGATGTATGTTATTACTCCTATAAGGTGTATTTTGTCGAGGGCCTATTTGACCCTAAGTGTATTGGTCAGTTCAAGTTATGCTAGGATGGGAGTCAAAATAGATCAATTAACCTAAAAACACTTAAAGAGTTGAACTTATCAAATCACATCAATACAAGACTATTTAAGGTAGGATTTACTCTGTTATGCATGTTAATTGACGCAACACAAACAATAAATGCAGAAAAGACAAAATGCAATTGGCACAAAATCACAAAAACACGAACAAATTTTTTTGTTTAAATATCAAAAGAAAGCTATCAAATATGAAAAGAAAGCAATCTCCCCACCCCATACTTATAACTTACATTGTCCACAATGTAAACAAAGACAAGACAATATGAATTAAAGGTTGGGAGTAAGGACAGAAGTTACCAGGATCATGATGACGGGGAATGGAGGGGGGCTCGGTGCTGAAACTGCCATGAACTTCCCTCTTTGGATTAAACAATTGGGTACCCCACACTTGAACTTTTCATTGTGTGTGAAAAAAATTGGACCCCATCTGTGCACCCCAAAACATCTACCCTGTAGACCATATAAACACTACAAAACAACAAGTAAACTTGGGGCAATTAAAATTTTTGTAATTTCTTGCGGTTACGCCAACATAGACATACGTCATGCTCATGTCGTATACCTTCCTTTAAGCATTGGCAGTTATGAAGATTAATGCATTGTCACACACACATCAGTTCAAGACCTTTTTTTTTAAAACACTGAGCACATAATCAAAAATCGAAAGAAATAAACACAAAATGAAATAACACAAAATAAAAATCGAAGCTTAAAATAAAAAATTCCTTGGGTTGCCTCCCAAGTAACGCCTTTGTTTAACGTCTTGGGCTCAACGAGGCTATGCCTAGTAGTAGTCGGGTTTACTTACGTACTGTACCTCTAATAGGCACGACTCAAATCCTTCATAAAAAGGAACAATCTATGACCATTGACTTTAAAAATTTTTGAAGTATCCATGCTTTGAATGTCAACGGCACCATTATCATAGACTTTTGCAACGACAAATGGACCAACCCACTTAGAACGCAACTTACCTCCAAAAAGTTTAAGAGTAGAGTCAAAGAGAAATACCTTTTGACCGATTTTAAACCTCTTTTCAGCAAGCTTTTTGTCATGAAATGCCTTGGTCTTAGCTTTGTAAATCGTGACATTCTCGTATGCGTTGTTGTGGATTTCCTCAAGCTCTTAGAGTTGAAGCTTACATTGCTACCTTGCCTCATCATAACTTATGTTGCACATTTTCACGATTTCCATCATCGGAGGATTTAACCAACGTTGTGACTATCTACTCAGTTTGTAGTCATCCTCAAGAAGTATCCGGTGCATGCAGATCATTGGACTTATACCTTTGATGTTGGCAATAGTCCATCACATAACTTCCTTGTGGTTTTGAAGTATCCTGAGCAAACTTTCTTCCTCCACCTTACTCAACTCATTTGAAATAATTACTAGAAGTGTGTCTCCAGCACCCAAAAACACGTATTCAAGGTGAGAAGGCAGTAGTTTAAGCTCCAGATCTGGCGGTTTCACTACAGATGGAGAAATTTGATATCTGACGAGTACCATATGGTCATGTTGTATTGGATCCAGTGGACTACACAACTTCCTTTCTTTCATCTGTACCCGGTTTCTATTCAGATCATTTACTACTTAAAACAAACGATCTGGTAACACCCAATTTTCGTCCTAGTTTGTTGACTTTGAAGTTGTCCAGTCTTCAGTCAAGGCTACCTGTAAGGCATCACAACTACAAAACTCCAAAAACTTATCAATAAGGGAGTCAACACTATTTATGGCAAAAGCAGATGCATAATCACTTTGATGCTTTATTGCTTTATTGATATCAAATTTAATCACAACACCATGAAATTCCATTGTCATGGTTCCAGCATGCACATCTATTTTTGTTCTAGATGTTTTCAAAAACGGACGTCCTAGTAAAATCATGTCAGAATTTCTAGTATTCCTATCATCCATATTCAACACATAAAAATCAGCCGAAAATACTAATCCATCAACCTGAACCAGGACGTCCTCTAATACCCCTTCTGGAAAGACCCTTGATCTATCCGCTAAGGTTAAGACAACCCCATTGTGTTTCAAAGGACCCACATTCAAAGAATTGTAAATAGATAACGGCATTAAATTAATTGAAGCTCCTAAATCGCAAATAGCTTGCTCAATGCCTACGTTACCTATTTTGCACGAGATAGCAAACATACCTAGGTAATTAATTTATTAGTTACAATATTAATTAATTAAAATTAATTACAATATTTTAATTAATTAATTATAATTTATTCATTAAAATATTATAATTAATTAATTAATTAAATACAATATTTTAATTAATTAATAATTATATTTTAATTAATTATATTGTAGTTAATTAACTATTAATAATTTAAATTAATTATATTATAATTAATTATAATATTTTAATTAATAAATAATTAAATTTTAATTAGTTATATTTTAATTAATCAATCATATTTTAATTGGTTATAATAGAATTAATTAATTAATAATAATATCTATTTCTCTAAAAAATGATACCCATTTTTTTAAATTAAAAGAGGAACGAAATATTATTTAAAACTCAATCTTTTATTCCTCACACGTCGCTATTTTGTCACAGCCAGTAAACAAGAACGTCCCTAATCTTCTGACAATACGTTCAGTTATTTTTAAAATTTTCAGGTTTGAAGATCCCTGTCAAATATTACCGGCAAACTTGTTTCTTCATCAGCTTTCTCTCTCCTCCGATCTAGATTCTATAGATCTATAGCCGCTCTTTATATCGATTCTTCTGTTGTTCGCCGATATCTTTTCCTCTCTCCGCCGACTCTCCACCGCCTCCGAAGCCTTCCGATCAATCGTACTTTCTACGTCTATTATCTCCTCGAATCAACGCATTCATTGGGACTTTTACCTTTGTATATCTAGGGCTTACAGTTCCTCAAGCACGCATGCACACAAAAAGGAATATAAATTGAATACGAATTGAAAAATTTTAAGTGTCTTGTCTGAGGGAATTGGTTTTCTTTTTCTAGGTATTGTCATTTAGACTGTTGCTTGTTGATGTTTCTGGCATTTGTTTGTTTCCTAAGGAAACAAAACGGCGATTGTCATTATCATTATTTATTTTTTCCGTGCTTTACAATTTTGCTCCTTGCTGCTACGCCGTCACTTGTTTTACGTACTTAATTGTCTAAAAATGTGTTTTTTTAACTGATTCTGTGATGAAATCACTAATACTCCAGCAATCAACGCTCAAGTTGAACAAAAATACAACAAAGATTGAGGAACAAAGTGAAGTGTGCGTGGAGACAAACAAGGAGAAGTCTTCAATGGTTATATCAGCTAAGACCAAGACAAAGGAGTTTATTTCAAACCAACCCACGTGAGACACATATAAGACATCAACATGTCTGAAGTCAATAAAATCAAAACACTGTCGTATCACTTAGGACACAACTCAAAACACAGTCGTTCATTGCTTAAGTCCTCCATTCTATTACACTGATGATAAAACGCAAGGGACAAAGCTAGAAAACGCTGAACACAAGTTTTGCCCAAAACGCACAGCATTGGAAGATGCATTAAAGACTCACGTGGATGGTATATAGAGGAGAGCTGATACATTCTTCTTCACTGAAACGTTAAACACATGCAGCACATATAAAACAACAGTTCATGCATCAGTGAAAGTAGAACAACGCAAAAAACTTCAGTCATCATTTTACTTTGTATTCAATCTTTGAGAGTGCAAGAAGAGAGAGTGAAAAAGGGGTTAGAGAGTTAGCTAGAGCACTTACCAGTGAGTGCTAAGAGAGTGAAAGTCTCTTGCAAGTGATTTAGAAAAATCACTCAACTCTGTAACCAATTTCTTCTTCTGTTCTTCTGCTTTAGTGAATCTCCTTACCACTATCAAGTGGGAACCTTGGATGTAGGTAGTTTCACACTATCGAACCAAGTAAAAATTGTGTCTTCTTATTTTCTGCATTTTTGTTTCCTGCAATTGTTAACCAAGCTTTATCAAGTTTTTGTGTTTGAAAGATAACATCAAAAGCAGTAAATCCTAACAGATTCTTTTAGTGTTTTTTTTTCGGAAGGTTCGATATTATGCAAGAAAGTGAGTCTTTAATGTTGTTATTTGTACCTTCATTGGGTGTATGAATCTTAATGGACAGTTGTTGAGGACATATCTTCAGTATTTTTTAATAGTTACTTGGACACTCACTGAAGATGTTGGGATCTTCTTGCATAGAAATGTGGACAACAGTAGCTGTAATGTAAATGGTGAAACAAAATTTTGTCTGAGCTATTAAGTGCTTAACTTCAGTCGTGCTACTTGTTGGCAGTTGGCAATTTATAGGTAGAACTCCTGATTTTTGCAACTGCACGGAGACACAAGATGTTAAAGAAATTGTGTATAGTAGTTGTGAGGCTCTAGACACTTTTGTGCATCGTTGTTTCAGTGGTATTAATTTTCTTTTGCTAAACCTTGATATCTTCGTTTACCATCGGTTTAATATGTGAGTGAAGTTATTACATCTTGATGTGCATGAATATTTTGTTCATCTCCAATAATTAATTTTCTTTCTCTTACGTATTTGTTCTGTTGTGTTAATTCATTCTCGTGGTGGAGTATTAAGGGCATTTTAATTGATAGGTCTTTTGATAAGGTCATTGGATGACCTTTCTAACTTAATTATGACCTCGAGCATGTTGGCTGGAGAGTGCAGGTATGTTGATCTTATGTTTGCATACCTTTTGCAACTATTCATTTTTTATTGTGTATGTTATTTTTCTTGGCAGATACAATGCTATGTTGTCTTTTTAGGAACTTATTAGGCTATTCTCTAGTTAATTGCCTGCCTCCAATTTAATATGCAGTATTTTAACTTTTTGTGAAAATAATTTTTTGGAGTTAATAAATGTAATTTTGATTTGGCTCGCTATTGCTATTTACATTTGATCAAAATTAAAATGCAAATATCATTCACATATTAGTACTTAAAAAGATCTGTAAGATTCTTAGATGCTTTTGAACCTTCATCTTTGGGTGACATGGTCTTGGGTTGGGTTTTGTTTTTGTTTTTGTTTTTTTCTGATCTACGTACTCACCAGTGAATGAAAGAAATTAGTAATGCCTAACCTCTTCTTGATTAAAATCCTATAATGATTTGGACTTCGATTGTTGCATATCTTTTAAATTTGTTTCTCTCTCTTTCGGAGAAATGTTTATTTTATATTTTAGTGTTATATTAGATTTTTTTCCTTATACTCTAAGCTAGTATCAAGTTTGTGTGTATAATATCTTTGATCTTTAGTGATCAATGGATATTTCATACTAGTCATAAACACATTTCAATGTTGAGTATTATTTTTTTGTGGGAACTTTCTATTGATCTACGTGTGTGAGTACCAATGTTTTTCCCTTTCTAGCATACATTTTGTTGCACTTCTACCAAATTATAATTTCACCATGATTGCTGAAACATGACAACTGTTCAGTGGTATTTGTTAGAATTTTTAATAAGGGTAGAGTGTAAAGCTCATTAATAAGAATTGGGCTTAGGTCAACTATTACCAAAATGACTAAAACTAGTCATTTGGATAGTTAACCCTTACCACTTATAAACCTTTTAACATTTTCATGTTTAGTCAATATAAGATACTCTAACACTTTCCCTCAAATGTAACTAGTACTGGACATCTAGTTGTCACTTAAAATAAACGCAGTGGTAACTGGACCCGACCTCTGGGACTATACATCTAGATGGATAATTGGGAAATTAATTATCCGAACCAAATTTACTTTGATACCATGCTATAATTTTTAATAAGGATAGAGTGTAGAGCCCATTAATAATAATTGGGCTTTGGTCAACCATTGTCAAAATGACTAGAACTAGTTAAGTGACCATTTCATCATAATAGCTTAAGTTTTTGTATGAGGCCAACTTAATTGGTTTTATATATTCATTAACACACCTCCTCAAGTGAAAGTCTTTTGGGCTTGAAAATTGCACAGGCCCACTCTACCGTGTACTGAATTAATTTGATGATAAATAGGTGGGTGGTAAGATTTGAACTTAAGACCGTTTGGTCATAAAGGCTCTGATACTAAGTTAAGCGACCATTCCACCACAATAGCTTAAGCTGTTGTGTGAGGCCAACTTAATTGATTTTATATATTCGCTAACAGTGTTCAATTAGTAAACATAACAATGTAAAGATTACAGGTGTGTGAATGATTTTTATATTTAGACATGTTTTGAATTTCTCTCTTTTTGGTAGGAAAATTTGTTGGATCTTTTAAGATTAGATGTTTTAGAATGTTCCTGAAGGATGTGAAATGCATATATATATGAAATTCTCAGTTGTGGGTTGCAGATGGGATTCTGTGAGAAGAGGTGGGATGACTGTCTTGGAGAAAATTGCTGTCCCTAAACCAATAAACTTGCCCAGCCAGAGGTATTCGACTTTTCCACTAAACTTTTTCTAATCATGTGACATATTTGTTCATGTTAAATTTAAGGTTGCTCTATCTCTTCTTTTCAAGGTTAGAAAATTGTGGTTTGGATCCAAATGTTGAAGTCGTTCCAAAGTGAGTAATTCATATAACCATTCTATTTTCTATATTTGACCATTTTGTTTCTTTTGTTAATCTTCAGTTATTGTAATTTTTATTTTGAGTGGAGATAGTTTTTCTTTTTCTTGCCTTTCTACTTGAAATGACTAATTGCTGGCAATTGACAGGGGAATCCATAACTGGGCTAGTAAATCATCTTCAACATCAAATGCTTGGGGAACTTCATCTCTTTCTCCAAATGCTAATGGTGGTTCTCCAAGCCTTCTTAATGGCTTCCTTTCATCTAGTGAAAGTGGCACTCGACCATCAACTAATGGTAGCGACATAAACCATGAACCTATTACTAATGTGTCGGGTTTGAATTCAAGGCCATTGTCAGCTTCTGGAGCATTGACATCAAATCAAGCATCACTTGCAGCATAACGTCCTTGTAGTGCTGAAACAAGACCTGGTGGTTCACAATTATCACAGTTTGCTGAGCCTTTTCCTGATAACTCTGTAGCATGAGGCGCAAGTAGTGCACCACAAAAGTTGGCATGGTGTCCTTAAGTTTTTCGTTTGAATGTTCATGTATTGTAGTTCTCATTATCTAGAGGAAAATCTATGTGTTGTTCTATTCTATAATCGAACATATAGTCTGCGTTTTAGCCAACACATCAAGTAATGGGATACTTGTTACCGTTAAATCAATTTGTGTTCCATTTTCCATGACTTTTTATTGTTTCTTTGCAAGTGTTATTTTGACTTACGGTTGTTGTCAATTTTTTAACATTCGTTAAGATCTGTATTTAGACGTTGATTGGAGGTGACCTAAATATACTTTCAAATTTCTAGTTATTGTACCATAAATATGGAAAACCGATCTTTTCCTGCGGGCATGATTTTGAATTCTAAGTTATTAATTCTGAGCATCTTAATTTGCTTTATTAGTTATTCCAGTCGCAAAAGAAAAGGCTTCTCATTTCGCAAGTTTGTGCACAAATGAGAAATATATCATGTGCTTTTTTTTAATCAAAATTGCTTTTGCTTTCTAATTTCATTTACTAATTGAATTCCGTTGTTATTATGTGTTCTAGGGGTCTGTAGTTTAGATCATAATTTTTTTACACTTAGTATTATAGGGAGCTTGGATTTGCATCATGTTTAGTGCCTGCTAAATATGAAGTTTAAGGCTACAAATTGGATTTGGAATTTGGTGACTCAACTCCAATTCTTTTGTTTGGTAACAAATTGAGAATTCGTCTTCTAATTCCAAGTTTTTTTTTGGTTGAAATGCTAATTTAAAATATTTTTCATTATCTATGGGACAAATGCATTTTATTAATTTTTGGAAGATTAAGTTGTAGCCTGTGTTGTTTAGTATCTTAAAAATTGGGAAGTGAATTTTAGGATTTGAATGCAACTTTGCCAATTTGTTAGCTTGAATGAATTTTACTTCACTTGAACTATAAAATCATTTTTATATAAGTACCCCTTATCTTAGGTAGAATTATTATTTGATCTTTTTATGTTGCCCCTTTCCTCTCCCTTCCACTCTGATATCAAATATTCTTGATTTATTAATGATTATCTAAAATGTTAAAGTCAATTATTTGTTCTACTCAAGCTGATTCAAAATCAATGTCTTACCTGACTTGGATATTATGACACTTTAGAGAATGAAATCTTCCAAAATTGATGGTTTTTTTTTAATTTCTGGAGATTTTCCTACTCTTGGTTCAGAAAAAGAACTTTCTAGAAGGAACCCAGATTCCCAAGGTTGAAATTTGAATGTTGCTTTAAATTTTCCTACTAGTGAATCTTGCTTGGTTATTGACACTGATTATGATTGGTTTGAAATTTTCAAATGTAGTTGTTATTCTGTTTTTTCAACATTTTGAATCTTTGAAAAAATATCCGATCATTCACAATGCTAATTGTTGATTCTTGATTGGCTCCTTAGTGATATCTTTCTACAAATCTTGGATTCTTTTAATATTTTATACCTTTGTTGATTTATTGACCAAGTTTTATGATTACAGACCTTGGTTATCATAGTCGACCTAGCTCGTCTTCTAGTGTGGTGACAGCAGGGAAAGAGAGGATTGAGAATTCTGTAGGTTTGTTTCTTTGTACTATGCTTTGACTGATAGTCAAGAGTTGTCCTACATGAAATTTCTGTTATACTGATGGTTCTATGCATTTTTTTTCAGCTGATGTGTCTACACATGGAAACTTCAGAAGTGAAACTGCAACTTCTTTGAGAAAAGTGGATACAATATATGGTGAAGATCAAGCCCAAGCTGGTGTGGAGAAGTGGCATGGTGATCCTCAACTCTATGCTTTTTCTAATATTCCCACTCAGCATTACGATGCATGGTGCATTCCTCGTGTAACTAATCATCCAAGTGGTGTACAGAGGGCATCCGAGAGGTTCAAATTTTGATCTGCCAGTTGCACCAGGTGGTTTTCCCATGGATCCATTTTCATATTACCGTCCACAAATGCCCCCAATTGCAATTGCAAACCAACAACCTGTTTCTCCTCCAGAAGCTGGGCCCAGAAGATCCCATCAAGAAAATAGAGAAATGTTGAGACCTAATGTCCCTGATCCTTATGTTCATAATGGTATGCCAGTTAGGCCTGGCTTTTATATTGGTCATGTGCCTTATGATGCATATTATGGTCCTCCTATAGGTTACTATGGTGCCAATGAATGTAATATTGCACTTATGACAATAGCCATGGGCCCTACTGCATTTAATGGTTATTTAGGACAAGATGTCCCTAATTTTGGCAATCCTTGTGGTCGATCCTCTGGATTTGGCCTTGATGGTAAATCATTGGTTTCAGAACAGGAGGAACCTGGGAATCCTCAAGAAGCTCGAGGACCATACAAAGTCCTTCTCAAGCAGCATGATGGTTCTGAAAGAAAAGATGAATAGAAGTGGAATGAGTCTATGACAATTGATGCATTAAGTACTGAAGGAACAGATCATCCCAGGAACTCATCATGGGAGAGTGGATGGAGAGGAGAGAACAAATATGAAAGAATGCGCACAAGAAAGGCACTTGCTAAAGAAGCTTTGGAGGCATTTGACAATGGAGGTGTGGCTTTGAAAGCCAAGGCACATGAAATGGTTGGAAATGCCAAGTCATCTGATGATTGGCCAACAAGGAAACTTGAAAATGCAGATCACTCAGCTTTTACTTTCCATGAGGTGTCATCAACATCAAAAGATCCCAGTCTGATTCAGAAAATAGAAGGTTTGAATGCTAAGGCTCGTGTTTCTGATGGGAAGCTTTATGTTAAATCCACTTCCCATAGGTTGGAGTCTAAGAATACATTGCAAGTTTGTAATGCTAGAACTAATAACTCAAGTAAGGCTTTTAGTATGGATACTGGATCATTGGATAGAACTGTTGGTTTTATCAACAGTGCCTCCCATAAAGACTATGTGACCCCTGGGGATAGAAGCCTTCAATCAACTGTTCCAGATGGAATACTTACCACCAGGTGGGTTTATGACTTGCTTACTTAACTGGACATACACTTGAAATGCCAATCTTGAGGATGCGCTAATACCTAGATTCTCAAATCTACTAGTGGCATGCATGGTAGGGTTGATTATCATGGTAGTGGGAAGACTTATTGCAAAAGAGACTGGTGGATTGTGGAGGAAATCTCAAGTCATAGACCGACCAGGTGTTGTATCTTTAGAGTTTGAAAGTGCCTCTATTGTTTGTTAGCAAGGTCATACATCAGTGGGGGACCCTAAAAAATCTCGTCGATTTCTTCAAGATAAGGATGGAGAGTCTCTGCCTCCCGTTTCTAATGCCTGTGATAGTGATAAGCCTTTAATGAGCAAAGTCTACACTCGTAAGCATAGGAAAAGAAACAGGGGATTTAATATGGATGATATAGAGAATATGGGCCTATTAGCAGATGTGACACTTGGCAGGAACTAGTTGGTCAGCTAAAGGAGAAACGGTTAGAAAGTATTTAGGGGAAGTTTTGCATGGGTAGGGGTAATGAGTGATGTCATAACTTTTGAGGCAGCCTAGCTGCATAGGGAGAGTGTTGGCCTCTCGAATAACCAAAATACCTTGTTTTACTTTCAGTCGTACGTTTACTATTTTCTCTAATAGTCATTGATGAAATAGTAGTATAATTGTTGTAAGGGAAGTTTACAGCTCAAGGAGCAGTTGAATGAATTTCATTCCTTTCTAGAAACTAGATTGGTTGAGATTGTCGAGTATTAGACAGGGTTCCTATCAGATAGCCAAGCACAGGTGACTTGTATTGTTTTTCCATTTTATTTCCTTTTACTGTCAGATGAATATCCTCTTACTGATTATTGAGTGTGTTAATCAGCATGCTAAGATGAGAGAGGTAGCCATGCAACATCACCAACAACGAGAGAGGGAGGAGAAAGAACGAACAAGAGATCCAAAGGCCTAAGCTCTAGCAAAATTGGAAGAGTTAAACAAGCGTATGGAAGCAGGAGATGGTATAATTTCAAAATTAGAAACTGTTCTTGTTGTTGATGTTGTTAATAAGAAGAATGTTGTGGCTCCAGCCTAACCAACTTTGGTTGATAACAAATCTGGGGATTCAAGCTCTACTCTGGTTTTTAACAGAAATGCTATTGAGCAGGGCAATGTAAGCAGTGTTGCAGGGGTTGAGAAATCTACCACTTTGTCCATTGAGGTAATGATGCAGGCTTTGTGTGGCACCTATGCTGCTTGAGCAATCCGATTCATTACGACAGGATGTTGTTCATTCAGACTCTTCAACTGGCAATGGTATCTGACATGTTCCTGATAATGTTGCTGCTAAGCAGAATCACATGGGTTACAGACAAAAGCTAAAAAGCCCATCAGAGAAGAACCCTACTGAAAAATTAATTTATACCACTATTTCTGAGGCATGCAGTGGTAATGTTGGTGTGACAGCTAAATCTGCAGTTTCTTCTGAGGATGGCAAGGAGATTGCCTCAAACATCAAGTCAAGGAAACCTGTGAATCCTAGTGTTGGCGAGTCTTCAACAAATAATAGAAAGAAGAATAAGAGTGTAAAAAGCAAGCAGAGAGTAGAGGAGTCCTTACCCATTGTGAGAGATACACTTGCTTTGGAAAATGTGTCTTAAAGTGATGAACAGAGGACTATTGAGCCTCAGTTGGATCCTAGATCACTTCAGCCTCAGATTGACTCTAAAGATGTACCCCTGTCTTCAGAGCAGCCTTCACTTGTACCCAATGAGGAAGTGTATACCCATTTAAAGAACCAGAGAAAATCTCAGCATGCATGGAGGTTGCCCAGAACTAAGCATGCTAATAAATTAACAGAGAAATTCCAGAGTGGCGATGCCGTTGTTTGGGCTCCAGTTCGTTCGCAAAATATAATTCAAGTTTTTGATGCACTCAGTCAGAAAACTGTAGTTGAGACTTTTGGTCCATCTATAAAGATTCATCAACCAGTTCAGAACAGCAAGAAAAACAAGAGGGCAAAACTGGAGAGGTACGTTCCAAAGCTTGTTGCTAAGGAAATGGCTCAGCAGGGAAGCGATCACCAATCATGGATTCTTCCAGCTAGTTAGGTCATAACTGACCATCCTCTTGGAAGACCTGAATCAGGTTGTTTTGGTGCTGAAAGGTCTCAAACTTCTGATGCATCTGTTCCAAAGGTAGGTTATACTTTGGAGTCAAAAAAAGTGGAAGAACGGAAAAATAGGCCAGGAAAAATGCATGGATCATGGCACCAACGGTGTTCAGTAGAACCAACAGATCCTAATGAAATTAGAAATGCTCAAAAATTGATTAAGCATCATCAATTGCAGAAATTGAGTGTGATTTCTATGAAAGATCAGCTGAGGTATTCAGATGAATGGAACGCCTCTGATGGCTGGAACATTCCTGAGGAACCCATTATAGCAGTTGTTCCTGTTGTGAAAGAGCAGGATATGATAGCAGGAGGAAAGCGACAATCATACAATGAACACAGAAGTGCAGGACACAATCATGATTCACGGGAGAGGAGTATTAATAGTGGGGACGTTGAGAAAGTTCGTGTACAATCTTCATCCTCTGATATGGTTCAAGAAGATACATCTGTTCCTTCAAAAGAAAATCGAGATGCTGCGGAGCAGTTAACCTCTCACTGGCAACATAAATCACATCAATATTTGGCCACTAATCAAAGACGATGCAGCTTAAATGGTGGTCAGGATGATGTCGAACCTTGTGCTACCAATAAAAAGAATTCTGGAAGCCAGGGTGTGGTGTCACTCCCATATGAGCTGATAAGGTGCCTGTGGTTAGGGATGAACAAATTGTGTCTGAAAAGAGAAACTTGGAAGATGCATCAAGTATTGGGCCTCGAGAGGCAAATAATGTGGGAACACATAAAGGACATCCTGGTAGCCCAACTGAATCTCCTTCACAGGTGAATGGTCGAAATGATCAGTACACCTCTTGAGGCTTCTGCAAAGATGAAAACCAGAACATTCGTTTTGGCCAAGAATCCCATGGGGAATGGATTGTTTCCCAAAAAGATGACAAGCAACATAATGTGAACCGGGAAAGGCAAAGACATTACGAGTATCAACCAGTTGGGCCACACTACACTACCAAAGCCGAAGACTTGGAACCTCCCAAAGATGGCTCTTTTAATTCTGGTCCAAGGTTCGAGCAGAGGAGCCAAAGTCATTCAAGGTGTGGTAGGGGTAACTTTCAAGGCCGGAAGACCAATGGTGTCTGGCTAGATGGTCGATATGACTGAAGAATGAGTACATGAGATTTGTGAGTTATTGTTTTCTCAGGAACTGTGCTACTTGCATATGTATGTGGCTTAATCCCTCAACCATGCAAGTATTCTAGTTTGGGTAGTTATTTGGTGTATTTAGCCAGTCTCGAGAAGAAAGCAAACTTCAAGGCTTACAAGGAGGAAAAGGAAGAAGTTTTGAGTGATTGGGGTTAAGATGAATGGCTGATTTCGTTTTTCTTTTTCTAAATACTGACTGACCTAACAGTGTAATTTGGTTACAGCTTGTGTTTGTTGATATCCTTTGCGCAGTGCAGCGGTGATCTCAAATGTAGGAGCTCTCCCTTTTCTCCTCTTAGGATCTGCCTCTGCTTGTGATGCTGTTAGTGCCTTCATAGCCCCGAAAATATATGGATTTTTTAATTCTTCCTTCTCTTATATAAAATTTTAAATTTTAGAAATAAAACGAAATTTCTTAAACCTGAAAATGGAAAAAAAATCTTTGTTGTTAGTATGTTAATGTTGGTTTAGAACATTGGAAACTTTGTAAATTTTATCAACTTAATCACGAATAGGAAAGAGCAGGAAGAGAAGCGTTTTGAGCCGCCAACTTGATCTGATTTGGAGGAGGCCCGTTTTCCCATTTCATACCTTCCCCGATCGCTTCTGTATTTTAAATAATTAATTACTTTTTAGTTATTTAAAGAACCTACTTTTGTTGTGATGCCAATAAATCTAATAAATTCTTCAGGTTTGAGAATATTCGTTTATTAAATAATTGTTTGTTTTTGATAATTAGGCTATGATTGCTATTCCTAATAAAGAGGAAGTAATCAATTAATGACTTTTTAGTTAATTACAAAACGTTTGTGTTGTGGTGCTAATAAATCCAATAAGTCCTTTTAGGCTAAGAATCATCTGTTATTCAATAATTATTTATAGGGCAAAAGATAAAAATATCTATATACGGGGAAATTTTGGAAAAATTCTATTTAGTTTTTTTAAAAAAAGTCTATTTTATTTCATAAGGAAAAATCTTTTACCCTATTTATGTTAAAAAAATTAATGAAAGTGGTAATGTGGCAATATTAAGATACATGGACCAATCAAAAAATGTTGACGTGGCAATGTTAGGCCACATATGTTAATTATTTGACCCAAAAAATTGATCTGTCTTATTTGATTGACCTGATTTGTCTAACTAAAATTTCCAACTCACCTACATGTTTTCTTCAAATCAATTCCCTCAAATCTTTAAACTAAACAAATGAACCATATTCAAACTCAGACGATTTCAGGTAGTGGTAAGCGACGTAGGTGGAAGTAGCAGTGATGCAAGTGGTACGGATGAAGACGGTGGTGGAGACGACAGATAGTAAGGAAGTAGGTAATGGACCGGGGGTAATTCTTGGTCCCTTTTCTTTTGTGGTTCCTTTCATGTGATAACATCCATCAATCACCATTTTCACTTATATGATATGCAAAACCTTGATAAAATGGTATTATCACAAGTTTTTGAATTAATTAGAGGCTATAATTAAGGCCTTGTTTGGTTCCACTTTATTTTTTCTGTTTTTTGTTGTAGTTTTTATAAAAAAATAAACCATTAGTTAAAACATGTTTGAAGTAGTGATGTTGCTGTTTTTAGTTTCCAAAAATAAAAAAAAAACTGCAATAGGTTTACAAAAATGTAAAAAAGACATTTTTGTAAAATTTTAAAACAGGTTTTTTTATATTCTAAAATCGTTTCGGGCTTTCTGCGCCACCGACTCTCTTCTGCATCGCTTGCTACGATCTTCCTAGTCCAGGTTTATGTTTACTGCATTATCTATAAGAGACGTTTCTGTGTCATCTTTCTGTGTTACCTATGCTTGCTTTTTATCTCTCATCTGTTACTGTTGCATCACTGCGTTACTTGCGTTACTTCACCTGCTGTGCTATTGCGACTGTGTTACTTGCTTCATTGCTGCGTTACTCATCATTTTACCAGGAGGTTATCAATCGTTGTTTCACCAGCATGTCTTGTTAAATAGAACGAGAATGATAGTGCATGTATTGTTCTAAAGGCAATGACGTTGTTTTTAATAAAACGTTGAACTAAAGTCTTTTACGTCAACGTGATAAACAACAATGCTATTCTACGTAGTATAGAAGTTGGTTTCTACTCTATTGTTTGCACAGAAACACAAAAGCTTCTTGGATTGACAAGCAAACTGCAAACCATGTTAGGTTCTTCCCTTAGGTTGATGGAACTCTCTTGTCACTAGTACTCGTGACTTCATATCCTCTTGCCTCTCTGTTGCACTTTCGATACCCGGAAACTCCAATCCATCTCATCGTCTTCACAAGCTCCCACCATTCTAGCGAAAAATCCTGCACTTGCCGGTCCCTTTTTAGTTAACGCATCTGTTGTACTATTATCAACTTCAATGGAGCTACCTTTAGTAATATTCCTTTATTCTTATTAATGAAACAAGGAATTGCAGAAGGATATTTCATTATTAAGAGATCCTAAGGTATTTTCCATCTCACCCTTAGTTCATTGACAACTTTGCAGGTTCCTTCTATAATATTAGAGGTTTTTTTTGTTTTATAACCGGAAAGGAAAATAAAAGTACTAATGGTTTCAGAGTAAGCTACGACAGTGTAGAAAGGAAATGCCATTATGGAAACGGACTAACTTGTTATCAAGGTGGGCTATAACTTCTCCACCAGGGAAAGCTAATTCGGTAGCCTCAAATGCAACTTTAATTGCGTCTGCTCCAAGTTAGGCGAGTAAGGGTTTAACGTGGATCGTCGACCCGCCACCAACGCCATCATCCAGACGAATAAGATGAGAGAAGCAACACTTCAGAACCTAGTTGATTCGTACTCCAAAATAAATATGTAGTGGACGAGCTGGTTTGTGGAAAGAGAAGAAGCACTTCATAGACAGTAGTGGCATATAGAATAGTGAGTGATAGGTGAGTGTTATCAGACTTATTCGTAGACAGTAATGACATATAGAATAATGAGTGATGGATGAGTGTAATCAGACTTTTTCGTAGATAGTAATGGCATATAGAATAGTGAGTAATGGATGAGTGTCAACAGACTTATTCGTAGAGAGTAATGTCATATAGAATAGTAAGTGATAGATAGAGTGTTATACACTTATTCGTAGACAATAATGACATAGAATAGTGAGTGAGGTGAGTATATAGTAGTGGGATGATTGAATAGTGACGTGAGTATGTAAGAGTGACATGATTATATAGTAGTGAGAGGCTTGAATACTAACGTGAGTATAGTAGTGAGAGGATTGAATAGTGACGTATGTAATAGTGCGTGTGGTGAGTATATAGTAGTGATAGGATTGAATACTAACGTGAGTATGTAATAGTATAAAGTAGTGAGAGGATAGAATAGTAGAGTGGGCA
>JAOSBN010000006.1:36471997-36489077 GCA_027563595.1 Erythroxylum suave | reverse complement strand
TAATAATAATAATAATAATAATAATAATAATAATAATAATAATAATACATTAATCATAAAAATATTTAATATTAGTCCATATATTAATAGGGTAAATGTATTTCTTATAATAAGTACATTGTTAAGTAATACCCAAATAATAAGATAATCCAACTACAAATCAGTAGCCTCTTTAACAAAAAGTCATCTCATTGATTCTTTAATTTGTTGTTGATTTCTAGAAGCTCATTTATGACATTTATTCTTATTCTTATGAATTTTTTTGTCATTCCACACAAAGAAATCACATTTTTCTCTATAGATCACACATATAATAAAAATTTAGTAATTCATCAATTTAAAATCTGATGTAAATAGTAAATATATTTAAATTTTACCTTAAAATGGACACATCCATAAAATTGCCTTCCTCGATTGAACTTGGTCTCAAAAGTCCTTTTATTGAAGTGTTTTTTAGTCTTATTGGTTGCACTATTAGATGAATTTGACATTTTTGTTTCTTCAATTGTGAGAGTAAGTGAATATAATAACTAAAAATTACATTCATAAAACCTACTTCTCAGGTGTTCTTAACCACACCTCTCATTGTCATTTGATCAAACCTCTAATGCATCCACCATATACCCACTTTTCACTTTCCATTAATCAAAGTACTATAACTTTAAACATTAAGCGTTAAATCTTTCTCCCACAACCGCCTTAATAACCCTTGCCTTAGCAAACTACTTCTTACACATAATCTTAAGCTAAACATTATAAGTCTGTAAGTTTGGAAACATACCCACATAGTCTCAAAATAACTCAAAAACGATTCAATAGTTCCCTATTGATTACACTAACAACAAACATTAGGCGAATTAAAGACCTATTGTCTGTGTCCCTATCACTTGTGTCGCTATCGCTTCCACCTATGTCCCTTACATTGTCTAGAATTGTTTGTGATTGAATGTGGTTTGTTTGTTAAGTTTAGGGATTAGGGAAAATTGATTTGGGGGAAATATGTGGATGAGTTGGAAATAATAGTTAGACAAGTCGGCTCGGATCGATTAAGGCAAATCTAATTTTTAGGTCAAATAATTGGTACATATGACTTAACATTGCCGCATCAACATGTTTTAATAGGTTGATGTGGTTTAATATTGTCACGTTAATTTTTTTTAATGAAAGTCAATTATAAAAGATTTTTTAGATGTATGTGAAACAAAAGAATTTTTAAAAAATTTTAAACTACAAGAGGTTTTTTAAAAAATTTCTTAAGTAAAATGAGTAGTTTTGTTATCTATATTCGATAATGGTATCGATTATCATAATCTAATATTGCAATCGATACCATTATCGAATATAGATAACAAGACTACCCATTGTACTTAAGAAAATTTTGAAAAAAAAAAAATATAATAACAACATCTAATATAAATCTCGTTAAGGTGTGAATTTTGAAAAGGTTTAGTAGATAAAAAGACTGTTTCAAATATATATACATATATAAATAATTTTTTTGTCTCATTTTCAAAACCCAATCAAATTGTTGCTGTACTGTCTCTCTGCCTCTTCCCTTCTCCCTTCTCAGTTTATCTACTTATCTATTCCCCCTATCCATCTTATGCACAGCAATCGAATTTGGAAGCTCAAATATAAGAGAGTTTTTTCTTCTTCCTCTCGTCAAGCAGTCATATCCAGACAAAGACTGCTCTTTTGGAGAGTTGAAGTCGATGGGTTAGTAAAGATTCTATCATTTCCTCATTTTTCAGCTCCAGTCACCTAATTTGGCTTGCACCTCGTTCTGGGTTTTGGTTATAGTTAGCGCTTCTCTTTCTGTTTTCCTTTTATGGCTGTTTGAAATTGGATTCTCTATCTGGTTACTGAGACAAACTATGGGAGAACAGTTAATTGCAAAAGAAAAAAATTTGCAAGGTTTTTGCAATACAACTCTTATGTGAACTCTGGAGAGGTTTTCCTATCTTAGTTTGGCCGCCCTGTTGCTGCTTGAGAAATGGATGGAAGTACCAAACAGAAAGGAATTGAAGTCTTGGTCGTTTATTCTTTCTGTTTATATTTTAGGTTACGTAGTTCAATATGAGTAATGAAGATGCATTTTTGTTGATTTTCTATATCTTTCTTTTTTGATCAATTTCCTTTGTGTTTAATTTAGTTGGCTTATGTTAATCGGTGGATTTTACCTATTTCATTCCTATCAGATGCCACTGTAGACATTATTGGGTTGTTTTTGGAAGGTCATGCGCAAATGCAGACAATGTGTGTAGATGGACTAACATCTTGAAAATCTTGTATTTTTATCTTGAATCTGAGAACCCTTTTTCAGTTATCATGATATTCATTTGTATCTTGCAGCTTTTTGTTGAATTCATGGATACTGAGTAAATGAGTGGGGGATCAAAGTGGAGACGATGACGTTAGTGACCCATCAATTGCAGGTAAAATTGGAAATTTTGGCTTTTGTTTGTCAATCGGTGTACCATGTGAAATCCAGAGTAATATGCGGATTGTCACCTACAAATCTTAATTTTCTTAATCCAATTGTTCTCCATTCAACAGTTCCCTAATCATGTTCAGTCAACCCCTACATGATTTTAATGATTATTTACTTCTATAGGTTGATTATTTACTTCTATAGGGGCCTTTTAATAAATCAATGAACTCTAGTAGTTGCGTGAAGAATGGTCATTCAATGCTTTAGTGGCATTTGGTTTAATTTTGTCTACACAATTCTTTTATGTCAACTATTAAAATAATCAGAAATTTAATATTTTTTTTCCTTATTTTAGTACACTTTTATATCTAAAAGTCTTGATTGATGAAGATCCCCAAGAATTGTAAGTTTAGGTCTTTAAAATCTCTTACATATTTTGAAATTTCCAAAGTTTGACAACCAATCATACTTTTATATTGTTACCTTCTTCAGTTGTAGAAGTTCCATACCATCGTTAGATTCCCAATGTAAATAGCTAGCCTCTTCCTTCCATTTCTTTTAGGGTCCTTGTACGACATTTCCATTAAGGCCATCTTCATGGAGCAGAGGAATAAGATTAAAGCAACATTTAACGACACTTCAAGTGATTGGACGAACTGACAGGCGTTTATTAGTTAAGCGTAATCTTTATTTAAGGTGAGGAATGCTTGCTTACTTCCCTTAATTTTGGAATTCCCTTTCTCTGATTTCCTAATGCAGTTACTAATAACATGTGATCATAAAGCTGGCTAGTTGATATCATGCTTAGGAGCTTTCTTACTGTAAATTCATCTGAAATTGGGAATTCCTTTAATCTCTATTGGAAGAGATCACTAAAGTCTGTACACCTCTATTGGAGGCAATCGACATTTCCTAATACAAGTGCTAGGCATACGAATTGAGTTGAATTATTTTTCAGTGCAGGGGCTTATATTCATGGATCCAAATTGAAGATTTCAAAATTTTGGCCTTTTAAAGGTAGTGCGCAAAATGATGAATCAAGAAAGAGAACAAATGGATCCAAATTTTCAAAGAACACTGTAAAACTTTCTTATGTGCCGACAGACAATGGGGAGACCATAATGGAATCTCCCAAAGTTCATAGTGCGCCGGTTTCCCGTACATCTAAAGCTGAAGGAATCAATGGATCTCCTGCTATTCATAGATTGTTTAAGAAATGGTTGAATATGTTGTGCACACAACCACCATGTGAGGAAGAGGGTGGAATTTTGAAACGGCAGTCAGCAAGTGAAGAATTACAAGAACCTCAAAGCAATATTCAAGACAAAGAAAGGGGTGGAATTCTAAAGGATGTTTGGTGCAACATTACAGGGCTGGATGCAACAATCAAGATACCATTACTAGTTTTGTGAGTATGATGGTTTTTGCTTGGCTCTTCTCTTGTCTTTCTTGCTCGCTCTCAATCTGCACGTTGCTTATGCATATTGTATCCTTTTGGCACCTTTTCCACTTCAGAAGGGACAGTAAAAAATGAGACATGCAATGTAAAATTCAAACAATGGTAGTAAGGATAATTTTTGTTGAAACATTTGTTGTTATTAGGAAGTGAAAAAAATCAAGAGTTGAGGTAGCTCAGTGGTTGTCACCTTTCCAAGACGAAGTTCTTGGATTGAACTTACTACTTGGGCGGGGTGAGTTTGGGTATAGAGAATGCTGCCTCCTGTTCTAGTATCTCAATATTGGCTTGATAGTTTCCTTCGTGATCCCAAAAAATAAAAAATAAAAAATAAAAAATGGAGAGATAAAATAAAAGAAAAAGAAACAAGGTTTTTGCTTTGTAGCTCTCTTAACGTTAGTGTTCTGAGGCTTTATCAATGTTATAACTGAGAACTAGTTTTGATTGTTCCTCATCAACTAAGCAGCAGAGCATTCTTCTGCAACATGCCATTTTTGATTAGTGTATTTAACATCTCGAATCATTTTCTTGATCATTACATGCATAACTTAAAACAGCTCATAGTTCATTCTTCTATCGAAGTTTTTGCTACTTTACTTATATTTTGTTGTAAATGCAGCATTCCTTTATACTTGGTGATCAATATGTTTTGTGGGGCTGAGGTGTCCAAGGAGTTGACTCCTTTGTGGATATTGGGGCCTCTTGTTGTTGCTCTCTACATCAAGATGATCCGGGGTTTATGGGCACTCTATGTTTTCACCTTTCGGCAGACAGTTAAAGTAATTAAGAATTTGCCTACTTACTACCTGGTGGCCGCTAGCTATGTTAAGCAGGGAAAGTTGAACAATTATTTGAAAGCTCGTGTGCTGCAACCTGTGATTAAAGTTAAAAACTTGGACTACAAAGAGTTCTCAAGGAAAAATCTTAAAGTGTTGGAAGAGTGGCTTATGGAGAAATATCTAGATTTTGTGGAATCTATATGGCCCTATTATTGTAGGACAATCAGGTTTTTAAAGAGGGCTAATCTGATTTAACTTGAAAAATGTTAAATTTTTAGGTGAGGCCACAGGTTAAAGAATTTCCTGTTTGAAGAGCTTGAGGAGCCAGCTTGAACCCCAGTTTTAGATTGGGGTCGCTCCCTCACGCAAGTCAAGGATTACTTTGGAGGCAGATTGCTCATTTAAGTGATCTTTAGGGCATTCATGTGCCAGATTCGTACCTCCGTATTTCATTGTATTAGCATGTTTTGGTTGGTCCACTATCGAGTGGAAGTGTTTCAACTTAATCATTGAGTAATTAATGGAATTTGTATGTTCTTCCCTTCTCATGCAAACAGCTATGTATGGCGACGAGGATGTTCTAAATTTTGGTATAGAATACAACCTTTGGAGGGCTTCAGGTCATTACTCCCTGAAGTTTGAGTCCGAGAATATGATTCTCGCACTTTTGTTTATTTCAATGTTGCAGGTTAAAGGAAAAAAGAAAAATAGTTAAAGATATTTCTACCAACTCAAGAGAAGTCAAGCATGTCCGGTGTATTAATCAGAAGTTAGGGCGTAGGACTATGCCATGCTACCTACCGTATGATGCTAATTCATTATTTCCACGATTTAGTCACAGCAGCCAGAAGAGTGCCTTTAGGGTTTTGTACATCTTTGGACTGAGCTGAGCTTTTAGGAGATTTTGATGCCCATACTTAACCTCGGAATTCAACCAATGATTCCACTCCAAAATGAAACAAGTAGATATTACTGTATTTGTAGCCAAATCAAGTATGCAGGATCAAACAGCCAATGAGCCAATGCATGTTGAAGTGAAGAGAGTTACAGGAAACCTAAAATCTTTACGACATTATAAAAGTTCGAATACGAACAAAAGCGAAAAATCTGTACGGTAGGTCCGGCCGTAAGAGACTGAGATATAAGGAATGGTAGGATTTGCCCAAAATTGCAACTTTGCTTTAAAACCAAAAGCATAGGAAGCATGAAAGCCGCTTTCCTACCACGCCCATCCAACTTCTGTCCCAAAATCCCTCAGGGTCGTGTCTTTCTGTATTTTCATCCTAGAAAGCTCATATGAATAGCTATACCATCCCTCCATATGAATTGGGTATGCGTTATAGTCAGTCAATATGAACCTACAAAGTCTGGCACAGACAGTCATTGTCATAACCTTTGAATAGAATAGATAATACAAAATAGGCTAATGTGTATGGCTCTTAAAGTTGATCTATCTTCAGTTTGTTGTGTGAAGAATCCACTTTCTTTCCCCAGCAGAAGACAAAGAAGAAGCTTCCAGGTACCTCTTTTTCTCAATCGTTCTGGACAATAGCTCAATTCTTTCTACCGCTTCACTGAGACTTGTATGCGCAAGGATGGTTGCTGCAACATGATTTTCCTTTTGCTTTCTGCTTTCCTCTTGGTGACTTGAGTATTGATTTGTGTTCTGGCTACTCTTCGTTGTAAATGGTTGCTACAGTTTTGACTTACGAAATTTCTGTTTATGGCGTATCCATGTCTGAAATGGTTGTTTTATATTCTGCTCTGTAATTCCAACGGACTTATTAAACCAAGTTGATGATGCTTAAATGGTATGGATGCAGATATCTACCCGTAGAAGCCCATTAGGTCATGGCAAATTTGCTGGGGTTTTAATAGCGTCTGCTTAGGAGGTAGTTCAATGCTGTGGCGTTACATGTATTGCAGTAAACACTTTTTTTTTTTGAGAATTACAGTAAAACACAATTTGTTAAATGGGACGGGAAGCTGTTGTTCCTCGATTTATTTTGAATTTTAACTCCACATAAATTGCTGATAAATCACTGATATCTTGGTGCATTCTGTGAAGGATAAAATATTCTAAAATCAATCTTTGGTAACCAAAACAGAATTAGGAAATGCTGTTGTGGTTTATGAAGGGATGATTATTACAGTAGATGCATATACAAAGAAGAACATGCAGATTAATTAATTTATGTATTCCAGTTACAACTTTGAAAGATCAAAGCTTACATACGTGTGTGTTGATTTTCTTTTTGCTTTGTGTATTAACATTCTTGAAGTATTGACTTCTTTTTCTTTCATTTCTTTCCCCCTTATTCCTTGTTCTTTTCCTGGGGTTAGGCTGATAAGTGGAAGCGTTGTTCAAACTCTTTCTCCTATGTGTGTGTGAGAAAATTTTTTCTTTTATACATTAACTTGGTTGAAGTTATAACCTCTTTTTGTTTCTTTCTTTTTTCTTGGTGGGTTGATAGGAAAAAGAGCTGGAAATGAAAATTCAACTCTTGATGGCCTGCATTACAATACCCAGCCATTGATTAATGGCCTAGTTGCACATTAATGTACTGGCTTTCTAAAGCTCACCCGGCCCAATGCTTTTCTTTTTCTAATTTAGAGACACCTAACAATGTAGTAGACTAGTGCTTCAACAATTGAACCTGTCTTTTTGAATTTTATTGACTATGTGACTTACTTGGTTTTCTTTGCTATGCTTTCCTTTCCTGGTTATCTGTTTAGGAAGCTGCATGGAAAATTTTCTGACTTCTACAACTTTTCTTTTGCTTTCTAGCTGTCCTTGTCAGGAAAACAATGTGATGAACTGCATCGTTGTTCTCATAAGCTTGGAAATGCCAAAGGTAAATTCATAGTGTTTTGATAATTTTGAAAACTCTGAATCTTTGTTCAAGTTTATTATTGATCTGTAACCCAAACACTTTACAAGATGACATAAATAGTTATAATATAGGTCACTTATGCTATAGCAAACAGGTTTACTCTGCTTAAATGTGAAGTAAAATTGCTGATAAATTTTTATTTCTAATAATGTACTGGTTAATGGTGATTAGTTAGCTTGTACCATTGCATAGACAGCCGGACAAAAGTAAGGGGGAAGTTTCCAGTTAGGGAAAGTGTGTCGTTTGCAGCTACAGAAAGCTTGTACCATTGCATGGAGAGCCCGATAAAACTGAGGGGAAAGTTTCCAGTTAGGGAAAGTGTGTTGTTTGCAACTACAGAAGAACAACCACAATTGACTGAGGCTGAACCAAATGCATTGGAGCTGGAAGATCTTGATCCCTATGCTGAAGCTCTCTCTTCTACTAGCGATTCACAGGACAGCATCCAGGGAGCCAATGGAAAACCAGGCTTTATCTCGTTTTACAACTGTCCATATAAAATGGACGATGAGGTCAATATATCAAGTCTTGAAAGGAAGCAGAACAACCTTTCATGGTTTTTGGGCCCAGCTGTCCTTGTGGCTTCCTTCATTTTCCCCTCCATGTATCTGCGAAAGATACTCTCCACAGTTTTCGAGGATTCTTTGTTGACAGGCAATGACACTTAATGATTTTTGTTTTAAATGTCATTTCAAAGTTTTCCTATTAGCTTATTGATCTTAAAATATCAAAGAAGATCTACAGGGAAACAGAACTATGGGTTTTCTGGGAGAATTAGTTTGGCTTTTAGCTTATAATGGTCTATTTCATTTTTTTATATATATGAATCATCAGACTATGGTACTTTATATTAGATTACTGGTTTCAAAGTAAGGCGAGTAGAGTGAAGATTTTGATGACCTAAAATAGGGTGAAACTGTTGAGAGAAAGTCACTAAAAACCGGGAAAATAATAGAGCAGGGATATAAACAAGAGATGGAGGCAGTCATTTATTGGCCACTATAGTTGTTTAAATTGAGCAACTAGAGCATTGTTCTTTATTGGTTGATAAAGGTAATGGGATTTGAAACAGAATTTAGCAGCCTTGGACTTCTGAAAGTAATGGATGTATTATTAGCTGATTTGAGTTAAAACACCGGTTAGGGAATTGCTTTTAGTTGGCTGAGGCAAAAGATTGAAGATTGATAGAGATGTTCTAAGAATTGATGCTAGTTTGGCTCACAAGAGTGCCAAGTATTGTTTGCATCTAACCAGTTGATCTGGTTTTTATGACATTTTTGTGAAATTATCTTTATTCTGATTTAATGCAGAGCTAGTTTGTTTTTGCTTTTGGGGTTTCTTCCTTCCTTCCAGTAAACAGCATTTTCACATGTGCAGATTTCCTCATACTATTCTTCACGGAAGCTCTTTTCTATTGCGGTGTTGCTGTTTTTCTTCTGCTAATAGACCAGTTAAGGAGGCCATTGGAGCTCAAGTATGATGTATTGCATAGAACCCCAACTCAGCAGTTAGGCCAGCGGATATCTTCTGTTGCTGCCCTGATACTTAGTCTTCTAATACCGATGGTGACAATGGGATTGGTCTGGCCATGGACTGGTCCTGCAGCTTCTGCCACTCTTGCTCCATACCTGGTTGGGATTGTCGTTCAGTTTGCTTTTGAGCGCTATGCAAGATATTGCAAGTCACCCTCATGGCCTGTAATCCCAGTCATTTTTCAAGTAAGCGCAACTCTGCCGTATTCTTTGATCAATTTCTCTAAAAGGGAGGGAAGTCATACAGATATCGTTTTATACTCTTTTATGATGCGTTTAGAGATGGGAAGACCTAACTGACTTAATATTTGGCTCTTCTCTTAGTTTTTATGTTTAATTGCACTTATGTTGCTTTTTTCGAAAGTATTTAAGCTTATATCTAGGCAAGTTTGATTATCTAAAAGTGAAATATGTTGCTCCTGGTGTACAGGTTTATAGATTGCACCAATTGAACAGAGCAGCACAACTGGTAACGGCCCTGTCATTCACTGTCAAGGGAGCTGAAATGACTTCACATAACTTGGAAATAAGTAATTCCCTGAACACACTCCTGAGTGTCCTTCAGATCCTAGGTGTCATTTGCATTTGGTCACTCTCAAGCTTTCTGATGAAGGTTTTCCATGTTGACAATAATTATTGAGTGAGATGTGAGAGCTCAATTATAATTGCACTTGCCGGGGTAAAACATGACACCTTTTTCTTTCAACCCGTTCGAGCTTGAGACAAATTGGTTTAACAAACATGGAGAATTGATCTTGTACAAAGCATTAAATTGTGGCAGGGTTATTCTGATCGAGATGCTGAAGTATCAGAGAAGCAGATTTGTTGTTGAAAGTTACGTTACTCAAATCCTGCTATTTAAATATTACAGTTTCCTATTTTATCATCATCTTTTTCTTTATCATTTCTCTTTAATAATTCTTACTGTATTTCCAGACATCTAGCTGGTTAAGGTCCAGACTAAGGCATGATTTGTACTCCTCATCTTTTCATCTAATCTGAGCTAGCAAAATGTTGTAGTGTTTAAACCATTTTCACTAGATTTTATCATTCGTTTATGAAGGTTGTCATCGTTACCTGGTTATCTTAGCATCTCAATCCAACACTTGTATCATTTCCTTTTGATTAGTTTCTCATCCTTTGTATTCTATAACTGTTTCTTTTATCTTGAATGAGAGCTGTCCTGGAGATAAAAGCATTATGGTCACCTGCTCAACTTGGTGAATCAATTGACATCTCCATTCAATCTTCATCTCCTTAGTTAATGCTCTGGTTATCAATTATGACTTTTCTTTTCCACTCTCAATCTTCTAAATAAATTTATCTCAATTTTTTTTTATTTGAATAATTCTTTGGGAATCTTTTCTCCTAAACTGATAGGTTTACTTTTAGTTTTTGAAGTAAACCTGGAATCCCTTCCTTTCAGTTACCGTCTCTCCCATAATTGCAAGATTCTTCTATAGATCTTCTCTACATCACTCTAGATTCCATGTTCAGAATATGACTCTTTCATATTCAACTTCTGGTTTAACATTATCAATTTTCTCTTTACTAATCTCTGCTTTTCTTGGCAAATAACTATTTTCTTCATCTTCTTTTCTTTTTGTGTCTCAATTCTAATCCCGCTCTTATCTGCTCCAACTTTTCTAGCTCTTTTAAATATTCCTCCTCTTTCTTTAGTTAAGTTTCTAGGTGGTGATAATGCTTATGCATCAATAGTATCTCTTTCTACTTCTTGGTTATGGCTTTCATCTTATTCAAGGACACAAACTTGGCATCAAGTGATTGGTGATTCCACCCTGTCAGAAAAATTGAGACACATACCTCCTTCTGATGGTAATAAAATAGTTTTAACTCATGTGGAGATACTACAAGCTGGTATCTTTAAATGAACATATGCTTTGACATATATGTATAGTTTTTTTACACAGAAAAGATCTTCATTCTTTTAGGTTCAACTTTGAATAAACAATACCTGAAAAAAAAAAAGGGATTAAAAGGTACATTGATAAATAGAAATAATATATTCATATTTAAATTTTGCAATAAAATGAGTGCTTCTAAGATACCTGGAGCCGGGGTTGATTGGATAGCGATGGAGTGGTGGCGAATGTTTCCGGCAAATTCAAAATTAATTCAAAAAATAATTTCAGAAAGCAAACTCATAAATGAAGTTAACTAAAATATTCAAATTAAAATGTCTTTACACATTTTTAGAGACATTAGAGCTAATGGATGATAATTATTTTCGGCAGGTTGTCATGGCTTGAAACTGCTGTAAAATAGTCTCATGAGTTTTGTAAATAATAATAACAATATAAATGTTTTAATAACAATTTCATTGAATGCAAGATGTATTTTTAATAAAATATTAAATTTGTGTTAGCGATGACCTTCTAGATAAGTATGAATGTGGAAGCGTAATATATATATATATATATATAATATTCAAAGGCACCAGGGGTTTGGCCGGGGACAAAATTAACTTTATAACTTTAATAATAATAATAATAATAATAATAATAATAATAATAATCCAACGTTTAATTTTCTATTAATATGAATGATGTAGCGAGCTACATCATATTAGTATTTTCCATATAGTATGTATGAATTTTATTATTTAATAAATTAAAAATGACTTATAAGAACTTGACTTAAAAAAAATTTATAAGGTCACGATTAAATATTTAACTTTAAAAATTTTTAAAATTTAACAATAATAAAAGTAGAATAAAAATTAAAATTTACAAAAATTTACAAATGTTTGGTGCACAATTCATAAGCATAACATAGTGTCATGCATGGCACTATTCATAGTAATTAATTTTGCCTCAATTAGGTCACACTATAGCACAATTAATTAATTGTAATTAGGCATCAATTTGACTTGCAAAAATCAATTAACGTATAACTTTTTTTATTTAGGAAGGTATAATTAATTTTTTACTAGCTAAAAATCAAAACGTTGGTAAAAACATTGCTATTTTGAAGCTATTCTAAGTTTAGCGGTTTTAGATAAATCAGCTAACTATTCATCTTTGTTATCAAACAAAAATTTCAACTGTTTGAAACGTTAAATAACTGAAAGACAACGGATCAACTAAAAAGCACTTGTTCCGTTATTCTCCAAACGTAGCCTAAATGTTGTTATTTATGTTATTTGGGATCTCACGTATGTGCATAACGTCTAGCTAGATATTATTGTTGTTTAAGAATTAGTTTTATAAACTATAACATTAAAGCATCTTCGCGTATCTTAAAGCATTAACGCTAATGTCTATAACCTATTAACATTGCTTACTCATCTTCGCGTGGGAGTTAAAGCTGCAGTTACTACACAAGTCAATATTTGGGTTTGTTTAATGAATAATGACTTATCCAAAACCTTTGTCTTTACTCGCTAAAATTTGTAGCTACTCGGTCAGTAAGCACTATTTAAGTCTCAAGTAGATTTGGTTAGTGGATAAGACTATACTTAATTCGATTAAAAGATATAAACCGTATTACTTGAATTTGGAACTTGACGCCTTAAGGATAAAGATTCCATGCGAAAAAAGAAGAGATTTCGATAATATTAATTAACAAATTAATGATCCAATGGCTTAAGGATAAAGATAATTCATTCATAATTTAATTTTTAATAAAAGGATAATTCAACAATTTCAAGAATTCATAAATTATAAAAAAGGAATAAACATATGGAAATTATATGATATAATTGTTTTAATTTCGGTTTATTGCACTATTTTTATAAGATGTTTTTATTTATTTTTGGTTTTTCTGATATGTTATATTAGTTTTTAATCTATTTTATAATTTGTAACATATTATATTAAAATTTTAATCTAATTTGAAGCTTATGAATAAAAGAAAAATAATTAATATAAAATTTAATCTTTAAAACATTTACAATGTGGGTGATATATTATATGGATGTATATAGAAAGTAAAAGCTGAGGATTTGAATGGACCACGGATTTATGCTATTTTAAGAATAATAAATCAATAATGCATCTTCTTGTTCTTATCTTCAAGCAATCTTATCCTAAAAAAACCAAGACGTTCCTCCGATTTTGTCTTCTTGCGTTCTCACTTTGCATGCAGATAGGAAATGTCAGGACGAGATTGTACCTTCCTTTGAACAACAGATCGAATTTTAGAGACATACACTGTGATGTGAATTCAAGAAACTACAGATAAATCTTTACTGCACATATTCGTTTTGCTTCCTTTTTGTCCATTAAGGGCGGCTTCCAACAGGGGCGGAGCCATAACCCCTGCTTACATTCAAAGGCAGCAGCGGTTTGGCCAGGGCCAGCCGGGGCTTGTCCCCATGTGGCTCCGCCCCTGCTTGAAACTGGTCCTTGACACATCTTTTGCAGACTACTAGTGCTTTAAAATAGAGGTTAGATATGGATATGACTAAAATAAGGATGATGCTAATATGGACCAACTTCTATATTATTCTTCTAGAATACTTATTTACTATATGGCTAGTTACCTAACAAGTTCTCTAGACAAACCTCTTCATCCTAATGAAAGTACAATTGAGTTAAGAGAATTAGCTTTGTAAGAATTTATATAGAAATTATCACCATCAAAATTGTTTGAAAATAATGAAACTTAACAAAGATGAGAAACTAGTAAAGGATGTTCAGTCTTATTAACACGTCAATGAAAACCTTAAAGTTAAGGTCACCAAAGGTTTAGAAGGCCATAGGTAAAAATTTTGTAACAGGAGAATACAATGAACTAATAAGAATAAATAAACCCTTAATTCTGAATGATAAAAAGGTGATACCTCCATAGTTAACTATTCCTCTAGAAAGGAATAAGAGCAAAAAGAGTGATCTTGTGAGCGACTAACTCTAAGAAGGAGCTCTCAATTTCTAAAATAGAAGAAAATAAACATAAACATTTTTGTAATGATGTTACCCTTCAACATTTCAAATCCTAGGATTTGAAAAAATGCAAAATACCAAAGATGTTAAGGAGATTTTTAACTCCACCAATTCTCTCTTAGAGGTGGGAAAGTTTCCTATCTTAATTGATACTCATCCAATGTCTATGTAAATATTAGCTCAAAATATAAAAGGATGAAGACTCTTCATGACTGTTTGCTTTTAAGATAGCGTACTTTTGTTGCTATCTTACAGACCAAAATAATAGCCTTAAAATACTCAAAATGGTCATAGTTTCTCAATAAATAAAAGCCTTAAGATATTAGAAAAGGTTTTGCTTCCCCACTATAATTATAAAATTATTGATGCTTTTGATTTAAGCTAAATCCTACTTTACTAAAGAAATTCTACATAGTGAATATGGAATCTTAAAGGAAAACCTTTAAAGATAGAACTAAAAGCATTATAAAGTGACATTTTAATCTTTGGTTGATACTAGGGGATTTCAACTGTATAATACTCTTAGTTCAAGTAATAGTTATAAAGACATGAATTATTTAGTCATACTAAGAAGTTATGGTAGAAGGTGATTAAGAAGAGAGTGAGAAATGATACACGTATCTTAAAGAATCCATTTGGTTTCACACTAGGAAGGTCTAAGACAAAAGTTGTACATCTCTTTAAACAATTAATAAAATATTACAGAGAAAGACAACATAACATACACATGATTTTTATTGACTTAGAGAAGGCTTATGACAAGGTACCTAAGGAAATCGTGTAGATGTGTTTAGAAGTTAAGAGATTTCCTATGACTTATATACGGGATATCAAGAATATGAATGAAGGTGTAAAGACTATAGTTAGGATGATAGGAGGAGATACAAATCATTTTTTTTATCAATATTGAACTACACCATGGCTCCTTGTTGAGCCCCTTTTTGTTTGTAGTAGTGATGGGTAAGCTCACTAAGAATATCCAAGGAGGCAAGCCTCGGTGTATGTTATTTGCTGATGACATTGTTTTAGTGGATAAGACAAAATAGGGTGTCAATGCCAAGGTAGAACTTTGGAGAGATACACTAAAGTTGAAAGAGTTTTAAATTAAGTAGGACTAAAACTAAGTACTTAGAATATAACTTTTCAAGCTATGGTGTGGCTTTTGATATAAAGGTAAATATTGCAAAATTTATACCAAAGAAAAGTTTTTTAAGTATCTAGGATCTATCACCCAAAGCAATAGAGAGATCGATGAAGACATAGCTCATCGTATAAGACTAGGGTGACTTAAATTGTATGTGATAAGAAGATATCACTCAAGCTTAAAGGCAAATTCTATCATTTAGTAATTCGGCTGATCATGCTTTATAAAATGGAGTGTCCCATCAAACAAGTATATAGTCATAAGTATGAGGATGTATCGTTAGCTGTGAAACCTTATTAGAAAAGATAAGATCAAGAATGTAATTATAAGAGACAAATTAAATGTGGCTAATATCGATGGAAAATCAAGAGAGACAATGTAAAACCCCACTCCCATCTGACGCGTACATGTACGCCCTTCGGATGTATGTGTACATGCAGCACCGAAATGACATGCTAACTTATGCACTTTCAATATATCACATGGAATCGTAATTAAAATCATAAATCACATAATTTCTAAAATGCAAAATGTCCTCATTTCATTTCACAAAGCCCAATTTACAATGTAGCATTAAATCCATCATCCATGTTTATACAATATCAACCTATCAGAATCCACAACTATGTCTACAAAGTATGCTACATATGTGAGGAATTAACAAAAATTAAGACTAATCCTTCAGTCCCAGCTGACCAACCTTTGAGCCATAACTTTTATCCAAAAGATGTACAAGATCTCTTCTAAGCAGTCTTAGAAGCTAAGTCATTACTTTCTCGAACCTGAAATGTCAATGTTTCAATTTGATTGAGTATTGCGAACTCAGTTGAGTAACCATCCTTGATGGTTCACTCATGTCATGCAACACAACAATTCAGTTATCATATAATTCGCATCATCTCAATTATCATCATGTAATATCACGAAATACTTCGTTCACATTTATCACATTTCAAAATCCATACAAGTCATCATTTCATTATCACACAGATCATATTCATCCAAAAGCGTTCACATATTGCATAAAATAAAAGTCCTCAAAACATTGCAATTGTTCAATTTATTCATATCATATGTGTATGCAATGTTTACGAGACTCAAATTCATTTATTACGTTGTTGTGACCGAGTGCCTTTTTCATTGTCCCATATCCATTGTGGATACCGGGCTCTTTCATACTGTCCCTTATTCATTAGGGATACATAACTCATTTTACATATTGAGCCATAGGCTCTTACTATAGATGTCTGAGCTTTAAGCTCTTTTTCACTGGTGACTCTGGTCATAACTACCTTTATATTTCATGCATTCTTGGAATGGAATGCATTACACACATTCAATTGTTATATTCAGTCATTCATATTCGTTTTCACTTTCCAATTCAAATTCATCATCGGACTTTAGTCTGGCATTCAACATATAAGTTGAGAACACATTTAGTCAATCATATTCACATTCAAGGAACAATTTCAATGTGTTATTCATGCATCAAACACCTCGGACATTTTATGTCCAGAAATTAGTATACATACATTACATACCAATTAACATTCACATTCAAGGAATACTCCCAATGTGTTATCCGTGCATTAAATGCCTCGAACATTTTATTTGCGGAAATCAGTACACAGTACATATACATCACATACCGATTCAACTGAAAATTAAACAAACAATCAAGGCAAGACCATCTTAGGTTACTCACAAATGCTCCCTTTAGCTTATTGCCTTGAAGTCCCGGCAATGTCAGGAAGCGGTCACTCAACGTGCTCTTTTATATGCATTTACATACATTTTCACAATATTACATTGCAAATTCAGATGAATAAGTACATTTATATATGTATCATGTATTATGTATGTTCAATGAAAAATTCTCGGCTATGTTTCTTTAATACACTTGATCACTTTCAATTGATCGTTCATGCATATACCACTCT
>JAOSBN010000006.1:36449847-36460299 GCA_027563595.1 Erythroxylum suave | reverse complement strand
TGCTTTGTGAAATTATTTTTTGAATTAATTTTGAATTTGTCGGAAGTCTTCGCCGCCAGTTCATCGTTGTCCAATCAACCCCGGCTCCAGGAAATTCCTGGCTCCACCCTTGAGAGGAACCATTGTTACAATCTTTTTCCAAGATGAAGAGAAATCTCAACATCACTTAAAATCACCCTTATTACAATATTCAACAACCCACTACAGTATTACAACAAAAATATCTAAGTTATTCACTTGATAACTTCAAATGGCTCACTCACACAAATGTGACACAATAATGCTCAAATGATTAAAAACTTCTTGAAACGTGTATACAACACTCAAAACCTTTTTGATGCTAAAACTAATGAGAAAACATCTAGTTATAGTGTTTTGGTATCCAAAATAGCCGTTGAAGTCAAGAACTAGTTGTTACAATGGCTATATACAATGCACTTATCAGTTGATAAATACATCAACCAATATTTCTATAAACTTCTAGTGCATCAAACTTAACAACTTTAACCTATATTGGTTGATTGTTAACTTAGGTCAATCAATCACACCAAAAATATGATTTAACAACTTTAAATGCTCAAAACTAATTTGTTTAATCCAAATATGATTAAAACAGTTCCAAAATGTTCTCCCAAAGATTATTTGAAAGATTAAGAGGCTTTTACATTAAAATCAAAAGCTCTAATGCCTCTTGATGAATGTAAATACTTATGCAATGAAGAAAGATGAAATGATTTTGTACACTGAACTTTTTCGATCAAATTGTGAAATGACCTTGATGAGCTTTAATCTCCTTTTGTTCTTGTTTCAATCTTCATTTCATTTGCTACAAACTTTGACTTCTCTTTATTAATTTCATACACTATCTTCTTGAGTTTATGACTTTATTTTATTGTAATATTGTTTTTCATCAAAATAATAATCAAATTAGTATTAATTATATTTTGTTATCATTAAAACATCAATTGAAACCTCCCTTGGTCCAATAAATTCCCATTTTTTATGATAAAAAATGTTTGTGACATTAGAGAACAATGATAAGATCTTATCTTGCCATATTATTTGATATTATCTCCTTTGTTTTAGATTTATTTTGATGCTTAAATATGAAAATTAATGTTTGTTTTATTTCAGGAGATGAAATGTGGAGATTGCATTAAATTGGGACTTTGTTGATGATAATTACAAATTTTGGATAAAGTGAAGAGAATGATGCAGTGGATAAAGCTGATCACTTGAAAAGTTGGAGTTTAATTGGGAAATTTTTTCTTATCCTTATCATGTAAGAGTTTGAATTCATTTTAGATAGACATCTTTATAGGTTAGAGTTAGATTAGTATTAGATTAAAAAACCTATAAAAGGGACATTCCTCACAACTAATGTTTTAAAAACCAGAACGGACCGGCTAGTCTGACCCGAAAAAATCTGAACCAGTTAGTGGTCCGGTGTGGCTTTAACAAAAATCCTTTCAAAATTAAAACCAGCCAGTTTTCATCCATAATTCACCAGTCACTTCTTTCATATTTCAAAATCTGAGAAAATGGAGGGCGACTGGCGATTGAGACTTCGATCCGTCTCTCGCCTGTCGCCCCCTCCACATTTCTAAAAACCCATCTAATATCTTTATGTCTATTAACTATAACATCAGACCCATTTTTATTAGAACTAACCCAAGAAATTACATGGGCCGCTATAGATTATTAAAAAATGATGTAACACTTTGACTTAGTATCCTAAAAATTAAAATTTTCATGGTTACATCGGAACCTAAGTTTACCAATTTCCTTTTATACCCCTTATTGGGGGGCTTTCTTCATTAATTCAATTTTCATCTTAAAAAAGGAATCAGATAATATAACTTTATAATAACTGTAGCCATTGAAAATGAAGGCTAAGTGTTCATTAAGTAGATTATTATATGAGTCAATTCTATAATTATTAGCTTGTTAATTTTTATAGTTATCATGATTAATATAAACTAAATTGTTCTTTCAAATTAATAAATAATGTTTGAGCCCAAGTATATAACTGTCATATGGTAATTTTTAGTGATATTGTTAACGGAAAAAACTTATTTTATAAAATAATATTTTCTATTTTTATGATATTAATGACCAATATTACTAATAATCGATCACGTATTTTTTCCACAATTTTTGTAATAATATTTTAGTTTATAATAATCCACCCAACTAATAGCTCTTTTTATCTTTTTACTTATTATATATGTAGTGTTTTTGGTGAAAAAGAAAAGCCAACAGTAAACTGATGTTGACCATCTTGATGGTTAGGGGGTTTTGGGACCATGTTGTTGCCATCAAAAGATGGCCTGAGAGAACTGTCGCCCATCTTTTTCCTGTTTTTTATCGTAAAAGTCAAAAACTTGGCCATGGCTAGGAATATAAGACCAATCCTTGAGTGGACAAAAACGATCAATATATGGTCAGCCTCATTGCTTATATTATATGCCAACATTTCGGAATGGAGAATTTTTAGAACCCTTTTTATTATTTAAATTTCATAACGTTATTGCACTTTCATTACACCGGTGTTTTATCTTCAATCATGCACCTTCTCTTTTGGCTCTATCTTCTTGTTATATCACACTGGCTTTCAATAGCGTCTAGTTTAAGAAATAAGCATTGTCTCTTGCCTTGATCAGTTTACGTTCATAATGTTCCTGTTATTACTTTAAGGGAAGAGTTTTTATTTTCTAATGAGTAGTCAGGGCAGGTAGAAACTAGCTAAGGATATGCTCCTCTTTTTCAGTCTTCCTGTTTCCTTTTCCTTTTCTACCAAATGACGTGTTGTTGACATAACAACTTGAATGTCAATGTAAAATATGCCAAATTTTTAATTCAATTACGTAAGCTGCTGTGCAGACATATCTTTGAGCATGCAGATATGTTCGAATGAGAATGTTTGGGAATTGTTTGGAACGCACTGAATTGGTACGCCGAGGAGAAAGAGTGGCAAGCATAGATAGATACAAGCACTTTAGCAAACGTTTGCTCGTTCCTACAGAGAGAATAAATCATCATTAGCCTGTTGAAAGCCAATACTTCATTATTATGTATACTGTATAATTTATCCTATAAATATTTAAAAAGTATCGATCATATCTTTTAATTTTAAAAAAAATTCATGTAACAGAAGATTTGAAAGATTGGAATAATCTATTTTAATTTTTTTATTATAATAATCTTTATTTTCTCAATCGTTCTACTTTATTTTTTATTTTTAATTGCCTACTTTTTATTATTGTGTTTTTCATTGTAGAAATATTTTGATTGAAGATTCATTATTTTTAAGAACCAAAATTATAAATAATTAGATAAGAAGAAAGATTAGTAAAATTTATTCTTTTATTAGACTTAATTTACTTAAATTTTTAATAAACATTAGAAGAGGACAAATTAGAGTAAAGAAACTATACTAAATGTCTTTTAGATAATATATTTACAAAACTAATTTAATTTAATATTTTATATAATGATTTCTTATAAAATTTTCTTATATTGTAATAGTATGATTTAGGCGATATTAAAGTTTTGTTTAAATATGTTAAGTGCAAAATCAACTTATTGTTTCTATTTATATTTTTAGTTTTTATTTCAAATTCAGAAAAAAAATCTTGTTTGTTTGAGTCTATGACTTCTACTTTTGGTTTTAGTTTTTTTTTTCAGTTTTCACACATTATAAAAACCACAAAAAGTGATTTCTTTATTTTTTTCATAATATAATTTACTATCAACTAATATATATTATTTAACTATTTAACATTAATTATTAATAATAATTATGAATAATTTAATTGAATATTAAATTTAATTATTTTGTATTAATTAAAAATTATTATGAATGATTTAATTTAATAAGTTAATTCAATTTTTCGTAATTAATTTAATTATTAAATATAATAAATATAAATATATTTATTAATTATTACTAAATATAATTTAAATTTAAAATATCTTCAAAATATATAAATTTTAAATAAAATTGTGTAATAATTAAAAATATATAAGATAAATATTAATTTATAAATAAATATTTAATTATTTAATTTTAATAAAATAAAATTATTTTTATTATAATTTTATATGAGACTAAAATAAAATTTATTTATAAATATCTTTAAGTTTTATATAATATATAATTATTAGACATTAACATTCAAACAATTTTTTTTATTTGAAAGAAAAATAAAACTACAAATAAGAAAATAGAAGTAAAATGAAATGACCTTAAATTTATAAAAATGTTATTGAAAATTTAAGGTGGATGATGGGTGCAAAATGGTCCAGGTGGCGAGAATTTTTGAAGATCTTGTCTTTGCTAAGTTCCTGAAAAGCTAAGCAAAGGTGAAAAGATGATAAAAAAGCTACCATTAAATGTCAAGACAAACACAATTTCCCATGACCCTAAACTTTTTTGTCCTTACATGTTTGGTTCTTCTTTCCATAGGAATCCATTCAACATTATTGATAATTAATATGATCTAATATGATTGATCAGGAAGTTCTTGACATGATGATACCAAACTTCACATGGTTTTGGGCCTTTTGGCTCCATCATGGGTTTTTAATAACAATAACAAGTTGGTTTTTACTGTGAAATTCTTTGTGGTTGTTTTGGTATTCTTGTTTTCTTTCAGTATTTTATTCTGTATTAGGTGGTTTAGGTTGAAGGATGATGAACTCTTGGTGCAAACAGTACTAAAAGGATGGAGTACATTTTCCTGTCAAGAAAGTTCTGAATATCTTTTGACATCTATCTAACCACTACTCAACAATGCACTCAATAACTCACGCATGCTTTATACTTGTAGGTTCATCAGAAGAAGAGCCAAGAAGGATATGGTAAAGTAGAAAAACTCACAAAACTCCATTAGTTTTCCTTCGTTTTTCTGTTGCTTGCCTTTTCTTTCCTATCCTTCTTGTTGACTATACCAAACATTCACATGATTTTGAGTAAGATAATGGCTCTATACCAATTAAAGTTGACACTGGTGGATGCTAAATGACTCATCTCTTGAAAAGTCCTCTTGAACTTAATCTTTTGGGATAATTCGTGGAATATTTGCAAGACTAAGAGCTCAAAATGTACAGCGGACCAACGTTAGAATGATACACTTCCTATCATATGATAAAACAACTCATGTAGAAACCATAATACTGTACAGATCACTTATACTGTACAAGGAGGTATCGACGTATTCTCAACCTTTTGCTCTTTATTCAACAATACCCATCACTCTGACCTTATCTAAATAAAGTTCCCCGTCTCACAAGCTACTGTAAGTATATTTTTTGAGTATTGCATCGTTGTGTTCATAGTGGAAGTTAAAAGTTAGACGTAACCTTTAGCAAACCTTTATTTGGAAAAGGTGAAGAATCTGAGATTTATCAAATATAATATTAGGTTGAAAAGCTTAATTACTTTTCATGTATTACTCTTTTAACTTTCTCTTCAAATGACTGGACAGACCTTCTTCAACTGATAACTATATAAGCTTGTAAGTTTTCATTCAGCGGCTTACACCTTCGTCTCCGTCATACTGTTTTCGCCTGAATTCCTTTGATCCATCTATCATTCTCTAGCCTAAGCCTTCCCTGGTTCCGCTCTACTGATACTCTCTTGCTTTCTCTTCCTTTTTTATTGAGCTCTGCAAGTAGAATGCAATGTATTGAAACAAGTATCTGATATTAACATTTGGGATACATCTCTGTGATACATCTTGAAATGGGCAGCACTCAATTATCTCATTTGCTGTCGCTCATCGTGGTCCTTCACGTCGTTCTTACGGCTGCACTAATTGGTCGAGATAAGTCAACAGACTCCTCTTTGCTTTTGAGAATCAAAGCAGAGCTAGTTGATCCTAATGGTGTTCTTGATAACTGGTCTCCAACTGCTCGTACATGCAGCTGGTATGGACTTACATGTTCAGATGATCAAAGACATGTTGTTGGACTGAATCTGTCGGGCTCAGGACTGTCAGGACTCATTTCTCGTGAGCTTTGGTATCTTGTATCGCTTCAAATACTCGATTTGTCTTCAAATTTTCTCAGTGGATCAATCCCTCCTAACTTGGGAATGCTTCAAAATTTGAGGACACTCCTCTTGTATTCAAACTCTTTCTCTGGTAAGATTCCTGAAGAGATAGGCCTTTTGAAGAATTTGCAAGTTCTTAGAATTGGAAATAACATGTTATCCGGTGAAATTACACCAAGCATTGGTAACTTGACTGGGCTGAGAGTACTGGGTCTTGCGTACTGCCAATTTAATGGAAGTATACCACGTTCATTTGGAAATTTGAAGTACCTGACGTCTCTAGACTTGCAGCAGAATTATCTTAATGGCCTTCTGCCAGAAGCAATTCAGGGTTGTGCAAAACTTGAAAATTTTGCAGCATCAAACAACAGGTTGGAAGGAGCTATACCTGCTTCAATCGGAAATCTTAGATCATTGAAGATAATCAACTTGGCTAACAATAGCCTTTCAGGCTCGATTCCTGTTGAATTAAGTCACCTCTCCAACTTGAAGCACTTGAATCTACTTGGGAATAGATTAAGTGGTGAAATCCCTTGGGAGCTTAATCATTTGGTTGAGCTTGAAATGCTGGATTTATCATTAAATAAGATCTCCGGAACAGTAGGTCTCCTGAATTCCCAATTAGAGAATCTCCAGACTTTGGTTTTGTCTGACAATGCTTTGACAGGCAGCATTCCGAGTAACTTCTGCCTGAAGAGTTCTTATCTGCAACAGCTTTTCATAGCTCGAAACCATCTATCCGGAAAATTCCCTCTGGAGATACTGAATTGCAGCTCACTTCAACAACTAGACCTTTCTGATAACAACTTTGAAGGGGAGCTTCCATCTAGCCTTGAACAACTGGAGAATCTCACAGATCTTCTGCTCAACAATAACAGCTTTAGTGGAAATTTAGCTCCTGAAATTGGAAACATAAGTAAATTGCAGAATCTTTATCTGTTTGACAACATGATCACGGGGCCAATTCCATTCGAAATTGGTAAGTTACAGAAGTTGAGCAGCATCTATCTATATGATAACCAGATGTCAGGACTGATACCAAGAGAGCTAACAAATTGTACAAGCTTAACCGCAATTGATTTCTTTGGAAACCGTTTTACTGGAGCCATCCCTGAAACTATTGGGAAGCTCCATAATCTAAATGTGCTTCAGCTGAGACAGAATGAATTATCGGGTCCAATCCCACCAAGCCTTGGTCACTGCAAAAGTCTTCAGATATTGGCCTTGGCGGATAACAAGCTGACAGGAACATTGCCACCAACATTTAGATTCCTTTCGCAACTGTACAAGGTTACCCTTTACAACAATTCCTTTGAAGGCCCTCTTCCTGAAACTCTCTTTCTTCTCAAGAAGCTAAAAATCATCAATTTTTCTCACAACAGGTTTAGTGGAAGTATTTCTCCTCTTCTTGGTTCTAATTTGTTAACTGTCTTGGACTTGACCAACAATAGCTTCTCCGGCGCCATCCCTGCTCGTCTAGCAATGTCAAAAAATCTAACCCGCCTTCGACTCGGGCACAATCATGTTACTGGAAACATTCCTTACGAGTTTGGTCAGCTTATGGATCTCAATTTTCTCGATTTATCTTTCAATAACCTCACAGGAGAAGTAGCACATGGACTTGCAAATTGCAAGAAACTTCAACATCTGCTACTTAACAACAATCAACTTTCAGGTACAATTCCTTCTTGGTTAGGTGACTTGGAAGAACTTGGAGAGCTAGATTTCTCGTCCAATAACTTTCATGGGAACATACCGTCAGAGTTTGGAAAATGTACTAAGTTGCTCAAGCTCTCTCTTTATAGCAATAATCTCTCAGGAAAGATACCTGAGGAAATAGGTAATCTTACTTCTCTGAATGTCCTTGACCTGCAAAGAAACCGTCTTTCGGGCTTCATTCCTCCCACAATACAGGACTGCAAGAAACTCTTCGAACTGAGGCTCTCTGAGAACTTCCTGACTGGTGCTATACCAACCGAGGTAGGAAGGCTCACTGAGCTGCAAGTAATCCTTGATCTCAGCAACAATTCTCTTTCTGGTCAGATTCCTTCTTCTCTTGGAAATCTCTTGAAGTTAGAGAGATTGAACCTCTCATTCAATCACCTCCATGGACAAGTACCTGCTTCTTTAGCAAAACTGACGAGTCTCCACAGGCTAAACCTGTCAAATAATGATCTTGAAGGCCAGCTTCTTTCCACTTTCTCAACATTCCCACTTAGCTCCTTCGTGGGCAATGATAAGCTTTGTGGTCCACCATTGCTATCGTGCTTGGGCTCACAAGGACAAGACAGAAGGAAGCTCTCCAACACTGCTGTTACATGTATTATAGTAGCCATTGTTTCAACCTCTACCGTGATATGTTTTGTATTGATCTATATAATGATCAGAATGTGGTGCAATTGGAGAAGAGTTCACATATCGAGCTTGGAAAGTAAGGGAAGTGATCAACATAGAATTATAGAAGAAGAGACATGGGAGGTTTATGACCAGGGGAAGAGAAGGAATGTTGATGAGTATTGGAAAATGAACTCCATGGAACTCTTTCATGCACAAGATAGCAAATTTGCACAGCATACTGCCTATCCTTTTACTGGTTGGATGCAGAAAGCTTGAAACGATCTTTTTTTGTGTGTGTGTGAAGAAATATGTTCATATTTCACTTCAATTTAAATGTTCTATCGCAAACATTTTCTCCATTTTCTTTGTACAATTCTTTGTTCTAAAAGCATTAATGGGAACTACATGTTATTTGAATCGAAGTTGCAGTTAGTTACTAGGTGGTATTGTCGTAAATGGATGTTTCATTCCATACTTAAATGGATGTTTCATTGCATCAAGTATGCATTTGCAAGAGTATATGAGAAAATATGAGTTCCAAAAATATTTGTGTAGCACTACTTAAAGTGTATCTGAAGTGCTTTACACATTAGTAGATAAGGATTAATGTTTTAATATATATTTATATATGGTATTAATTCATTATGATGAATTTGTAATAAATCTTTAATTTTAACGATAACTAAAAATATCTGTGTAAATGTTGAAGAACATATATCAAAAACAAAAAAATTTAAAAATAAAATAAAAATTTGTGTACAATTAAACACCAAAAAAAATAATGTCAGAGAGCACACTTTCTCTCTACATTGATTCATTATTTTTAGTTCAAGATTTATGATTAACAATTTTGATGATAACTGTATAATGTGTTAAAATTTAAATTAGATTTATTTCTTTATATAGGCAACAATATAATTTTTGAAAGGGAATAAAATCATAAAATAATTGCTTTCTTTTCTACAGGAAACTTCTTTATAAACTTACCTTTTTAGAAATGATTCTATAATATCCGAAAGAGATCATACTAATTCGAATCAGAAAATCTTGACATAATGTTCTTTTTAACATCTAAAAGATTTCAAGAGAGATGACTTTGAAGATTAATCAACATCTAGTTGAAGAAAATGTATACTTAAGGAAGAGTTATTGCTTTTGTGAAAACAAATCACACTTTTGAATTACATCAACAACATCAATACTCTTGAAAGTCATATTCTTATCTAATCTCTTGTGCTTTAAAAAGTGAAAATTCTTTTTGAGAAAGATCATTGAAACTCATATCAAGCAAATTACATTTTCATTTGTTGAGAGCTTGTAGAGGTTAGCTAAATACTGTTAGTTTGGAAGGTTGAAGAGCCTTGAAAAATAAGTACTCATGAGCTTATAGAGGCTCGTCAAATTACTACTTTAGATTTTAGTGAAACTCTCAAGTTGGATACTTAGGGATTGGACATAAGTTTGGGTTATAAACCGAACCAGTATAAATCGATTGAGTCATTCATCTCTTTCTTTAACTTTTAAATTTCTATAGTATATTATTTGTATTTTCATTTTTGCAAAAGGTTCTTTCACTTTTATAATAGGCTCTTTATGTTTTTCATTTTCCAAGAGGTTCCTTTCAGTTTTAACAGACGCCTTTTGTTTTAAATTATTTTAACAAGATTTATCGCTTAGTAGGCTTCGATCATTTAACAGGCTCCTATCTATCGTTTGGCAGACTCCTATTGTTTTAAATTTTAACATGCCCTTGTCTTTATACCACTACAAGAAAATAGAAGTTTAGCGACGGAAATTATCGACGAAATAATCAAATTTTCCGTCGGTATTAAGGTTACCGACGGAATATAACGATAGCGCGAAAACATCGGTGATACGGCCGTAGCTAAATTTCCCGACAGAAATTTAGTGTACGTCGCCAAATTTAGCGACGGAAAAAGAAGCACCGTCGCTAACTTTTACCGACAGCGCAAACCATTTCCTTCTGTAACTTAGCGACCGAAATAAAGTTTCCGTCTGCAAAATTACCGACGGAAATAAGCTAACCGTCGGTACATTGT
>JAOSBN010000006.1:36428434-36449747 GCA_027563595.1 Erythroxylum suave | reverse complement strand
TTGAGGATACAATAACAAGGAGAAGATAGATTGCTAAAGGAAAAGATTCAAAAGCAAAGGATTTGGATACAAGAAGATGGAGACGATAGCGCAACGAGGATTTAAAGTTGTAACAAAGGAGTCAGTAATACTCTTCATCTTGTTTATTTTTTATTATCCTTATACCATATCATGTATGGATTGGCATGATAATTTGTAGTTGTTCCTTTTGCTGGAAAAATAATTTCTTAAAAGTTTTGAAATCTACCTTTTCTCCAAATATAGCATGCTTTCTTTTTCCGATCCAACAACTTTGATCATAGACTTTCACATTTTTTCAATCAATTTGATTCGACATTTCAATTGCAATAATTCAAATAATATAATTCATGTGTATATCAAATGTTCATGAGACTCATGTTCATTTATTTCGTTGTTATGACTGAGTGCCTTTTTCACTATTCGATACCCATTATGGATACTAGGCTCATTCATACTGTCCTTTATCCGTTGGGGATCAGGGCTCTTTATACATATTGAGTCATAGGCTCTTACCATAGATGTCTGAGCTTTAAGCTCTCTTTTTAACTAGCTACTCTGGTCACAACTGCATTTATCTTTCATGCATTCATGTAATGATATGCTCCATGCATATTCAATCATTATATGCAGTCAGTCACACTAACATTCTTTCCCATTCACATTTATCGTCGGACTTTTAATCTGGCATTCAACATTTAAGTTAAGAAACAAGTAGTCAATCAAATTCACATTCAAGTAGCACTTCCAAAGTTTTATTCATGCATCAAATAGGCCATTTTCATGCATTAACCACAAAATAGGACATTTTCATAAACACTCACATTATCAATTTCCTACACATTTCTATTTCATTAACACCTTCAATTCATTTCTAACTATCGTTTTGATACACCACAATTCAAGACACCAAGAATACGTCCCTTTTCTCTACTCAAAACTCACAATTTATTATCAAAATTGTTCCTCACTAAAACAACTCATTCTTAACCTTAACTCACCCAAAATTAAAATAGATCCCTTACTATTTTACACCCATGTTAACATGAAAATTCAATTTCATACTCAAGATTAGAAATCTCAAATTACACATCATAAATGATTTATTTAACACCACCCATAAAGATTAAAATACAACTTACTTGATTTTTCTTCAAAATCTTTAAACTTTTCAAGAACACGAAGAAACCTTAGCTCTCTTCACAACCCATGTACATCCCTATTCAAATGTGGAAGGTTGGGCTTTTTTTGAGAAATGAAGGCGACAATGAAATATTGGTAGCAAGGAAGTTGAGAGCAAGGCTTACTTTGATGGAGGTGGGTATAGGTCATTGAAATGAAGAAATAAGAAAAGATATGGAGAATAAAGATATGAAGAGAAGAAAAGAATCAAAATACAAGCAACTAAATTGGTCTTTCAATAGCAAAGAATCATAGGAGATAATATATAGTTTGGCAAGTGACATATGTCACTTACCACATGTCCAATCTTTATTAGTTTGAATTAGGTTATTTCATTAACTAGTCCAATCAACTTCAATTTCTACCCCAATTATCTTTAAATTTTAGTAACATATGTTATTAAATCCAAAATTCATTTAAGAAAATTTTCCACTACCAACTGACTATTAATTCTACTTCTATTTATTAATTGTCCTGCCACATGTCATTATTTGTAGACCAACATACCCAAATTATCTAATAATTTTCCTAAATTTCATAAAAATCCTAAATCAAATCATCTCAGTAATCTCTCCTACACCTTATTCTAGGATCCTAACCTTTAATATAGGATAACAGGATGTTATATATCACATGTATTAATATGGCGATGATTAGGCATTCCTGCTTTTCTGAATTACATTATCCAAATATCCTACCCTATTGACATGATTTCTCCCTTGTTAAGCTCCTTTGAGCTTTATTTGCCTTTCCTTTGTGTATTAACCATGTTACATGCTCTAGAAAAGAAAAAGAAAAGAGAAGAAAAGAAAAAAACAAGAAAGAAAGAAAGAAAAAGAAAAAGAAAAAGAAAAAGAGAAAGAAAAAGAAAAAGAAAAAGAAGAAAAATGTTTAAATAAATGTATGAAGGAGGAAGTGCATATATGTTGAAAAGTTTTCTATGATTAATGCATCCTCCTAAATTTGTATTGCATGGGTTATTTGAATATGTGGGATATGAGGTAGATGTTATCTTAGAAGGTTCACTCATTGTAGTTCAATGTATTGTTATCATCAATTCTTATGAGTCATCCCTTTTGATTAGTTGTGCTTCATTTAGTTTGTGTGTAAGAGCTTGACTTTGAGTTGTCAAACATTGTTTCTACATTAATTATAGTTGATGTACATAATTATGAGGGAATGTTGGTTTTTGCACTTGTTGTCACATTGAGTGTTGGTTTGTTTAACCCAAATACATCTCACTTTACCTTTCCGCACATTACCACCTTGCAAAGTCCTTTGATCTATAATTTTGCATGTGAACCTTAGTGGTCAAGAAATGAAATGATATGCAAAGTTGTGGAATGACATGATCATGAATATTATTTAGTGCGCCCATAAACATATCTTATTTAAACACATTTTCCAAGTCTACCATTTGATTGCTCAATTTTTTAAGGTATTAAATGTTGATTAATCATTAGTAAAAGCTTGGATGTTCAGTTCTTGCTATGATTTTTTAAAGTCATTCATCTTTATTTATTATGTATTATTGGAACATATGGAAAATGAGTCCATGTTTTAAGTCTATGAGCTTAAGTTTGATGCTTTGACCAAATGCTAAGTGTGGGGGAAATTGATATGCGCTTAATTGATGATGAATTAATTCAATAACACTTGGTGAATATTGCTAGGAAAGTACTTAAGATATTCACTTTAACTTATATGTGGTTTTAGGCACAATTCGGAAGAGAAAGAGTCGAAGTGAGTCAAAAGCATGACATTTGAACTATTTTTCAAAGATTTATATCTACTTATCTTCATGTAACAAGAATGATGAAGATTAGAGCAAATAAATATAAGAAGAAGATAATAAAAATGAAAATATAAAGAAGAAGAACATGTTGCTCACGGTGATGCATGATTTGTCAAGTTTCATGGATATGGCACATTTTTTATGCCCTTGACTCAATTTGCATAGGTGCGACATGGGCATATAAGGGTCATGGTTGTGAGCCTTAACTAAGATGCTCATAGGTGTGACATTATCATGCATGCCCGTGAGACATTTGCAACTCACTTGAACCCTACTTTTCAATATAAAAGCATTGTTTAGGTGACAAAACAAGGGGTGAAATTTTTGGAGTGATTTTGGGTTGAAGTTTTGGGAGCCTTTAGGAGACAAGAGAGTATAATGAAGCCGTCACTTTTGGAGACACCATAGAGGGGTAGGTTTTCTAATGCTGATTTATAGGTGAAATCAACATTGAAAACATGGTTAAGTGTATTTCTCCATGTATTTGTTGTTTTCTTTCTCTTATGGATTGATTATGTTATCCTTTGTTTAATGTTTGGGTCTTGCGCAAGAATGATTGAATGTTCTATTTGATTATTTGTATGTAACAACCCATTTCTAGAATCTAATTCAATGTGTAATGGTTTGTTTTATTCACTTGTAACGACTAATGGTTCGTAATAATTAGGGATAAAATAACCTAGGTTAAATAATCCAAGCATGTGTGATTATTACTTATACTAGTTTGTATTTCTCACTTATAAGGTGACTATCTGATTAAACTTAACGAGCGTCTTATAGCTAGGGTTAATTAACGAGCTCTTTTTAATTAACTATGACCTAAAGAAAAATTGGGATAAGTGTAGCTTATTGTTAATCTATGACTAATAGTTCAAAGAGAGATGTAGAGATAACAATTCAATGAAATATGTTTAATTGTGTGTAGGACCATATTGAACCAAAGAATTAGGTCCCAAACAAATTCATTACTTTCATCATTTTTTGATGTTTCTGTAATTTGTTTTTATTAGGATAGTTTTACTTTATTTTCTTATTTAAAACCAAACCAAACCTCCCTCCATAACCTAAACCCCATTTAATTTCATTTTATAAAATTTACACACACTCTCTATAGGATCGGCCACCCCTATAGTAGTAGGTCTAGTTTATTTTGACTAGCATTATGATGCACTGTCAATACGAGCGTCTACTTTCTGAAGTCGCATGATTGATTCTTGAATAAAATCAAACATTATATCTTCCAAACTTGGCTTGTTAATTGGAGGCATTTGGTTTTGCAATTATTCATTTAAAGTATAAGCATTCCACCTATAAGAGTAAGACTTCCTCAACTTTAAGTTTTGGTTGTTCTTATATGATGCACGTTAAGGTTGATTGAACATGTTTGGTCACTCCCACATATAGATTGGTGCTCAACATTCATGATTGTAGTGATAACTCACACCAATACCACGAAATGACCTAAACATTAGTTGTGCCTCCAAAAAAATGTTATGAAACCTCTCCCTCCTATATAGTAATGCTTTAGCTTATAAAGACATATTCTGGCTCCCATAAAAATACTGTCCACCCCATCCTTCCATTACGAGCTATGGCTATGACAATGAATCGTAATTCCTACCTAAACCACAAACCCAAGATTAAGCAGAGAGATTCAAAAGATAATTAAATTAACAAACCAAAATAAAATATAATACAATAAAAATAAAATAAAATAAATTCAAAAGAAAAATTAAAATAAAATAATAAAATAAAATGAAAATGAATAGAGTAATAGCATTTAGGCTTTCCTAATATCACACTCCCTGAAAAGGACACCAAAAACTTGATTAACCTATTTGTGAGTAAGTTAATGTTGTAATAAACATAAGTACATAGTGTAGTTATAGCTAGTATCGAAAAGTATGTGTTGACACCACAAATATTATGAATATTATTATTTACTCTTCTCTTATTATCTAGCCTAAGGATTGATTTTAATTTTTGATAAAAGAAACTAAAAATAAGGCAAGTAAAATAAAATAGGTAACAAAATTGAACAGAGATTTAAGGAAGAACTTAGGAAATTATCGATATCAAGAATCAGTATCTAGGTTTTGAATCCCCATAAACCATTAAGAAATTGATATTTTATTATACAATTGTTTAATTTGTTTACTAGACTGTGGAAACTCTTATGGAATGCTAGTTGATGACCTTGAGTCTACTAACAACTAATCACAAGGTTTCTAACTGGATTACTTAGTTTAAATGTTATAGGATATCATTACTATTTTATGAATCTTTATATTAGATTTGCCTACCTCGTAATGTATTATCTCTTTCATCTACCCTCAAAAACATCTTCTTATGGAAAAATTTAGGGTTTTGGGAGATTAGTAGGTTGATACATAATCATGTATCACAGCGTGTATAACAAAAATGCCTAATTGTGAAAGTGCACAGTCTGAAAGAAGTTCACATGCAGATTCACAATTGTGCATCCTTTTTCTACATCGTATCTTTGTTTTTAAGCTATGTTTTTGTATAAATTCTTCTCCTTTAGGTTCGTAAAGGTAATAATAATTTGTATACACACTTAGAACAAATTAAGTATCAAATATACTATAAAAATATAGAATATCAAGAAAAATTCATCAAATATGTGTATTAAAAAATAGTCAAATATCCACCTATCAAGAAGTATAATGCATTATGGTGATTCCTATTAATTCCCTGCTTAAGTGTTCACAGTCCTTAGAGTGAACAAGGGAGCTCTTTTCTTTGTTTATGAATAATCTTAAAACTCTAGCAAAATGCTCCAAGGAGTCCATTAAGTGTTGAATAAGAGACTTATTACTATATTAGACAAGAAAAACATCATCAGGAAATAAAAGATGTTAGATCTGCTAATGTGAACATTTTTTATAGTATTTTAAACCATTATCTTTCCTAATTCTCCATTGTTTATTTTACAAAACACTTCTATGGCTATAGTAGAAAGGTAAGAGCACAAAGGGTCCCTTTTCCTCAAACCTTCAGCCCCTTAAAAAACTTAAAGAAGTTTCTTCATTAACCAAAACATGGTAGGAAGTTAATTGTAATAAAAGCTTGAATCCAAGAGATAAAAGGTTTAAGAAACCCCATGTTCTTAAGGATTTTAAACAAGAAATCTCAAATAAGGGGTATCAAAATCCTTATGGATATTCCCTTTTAAGACATAATTCCTCCTAAATCCTTTGACATGATAGTTTTTAAACAACTCTTATGCAATTATGATGTTGTCCCCTATACCTCTTCCTGCATTAAAGGTTGCCTATTGGGGAATGAATATATTAGGTAAAAATGATTTAAGCCTCTTAACTAAAATCTTTGAAATGATTTTGTAGAGTGCACTATAGTAATAGATAGGCCTATTTTCCCTTAAAGATAATGAACATGAGGTTTTAGAACTAGATATAGTGAACTCCTATTCCAATCCCTTAACATTTTGGAACTTGGAAAAAATTCTAAGACTACATTATAGACATCCTTACTAATTAAAAGCTTCTTTGTCTAGTGATTTCCTAGTCTTGTCTCTAGACTGACTAAAGGTATAACTCCCTTTTTCTATATAGAAGAATTTTTTTAGCTTTTTGGATATTCAATTTAGATTTGTGGGAATATTGAATATGTAAGCTATTTAATTCCATCTAATTAGCCTACAACCTCCTATAATGTCAGTACGATTTACAACCTTGAAATTAAATATTGACACCCTTTTGGATTGCATTTATAGAATCCCTCCTTATCAGCCAGTCTTGATTGATTAAAGCTCTATTGAGCTTCCTTTGAATAAGCCATTCAATAGAATCCAAGCATGAGATCAACTTTTTATTAGGCTAGAGTTGCATCTTATGCCTTAAAATTAAAAGTTTATTACTATGTAATTACATTCTCTAAGGATCATCTAGGAACCATTGATTGAATTTTTGAAATCCACTAGTCCATTCAATATAGTTTCTCTTTGGAAAGAATGGTTTAAGGTATAAATGAAACTAATCCGTATGGCTCTATTCTCTTTAATTGCTACATGTAAACTTATTCATTGCATACAATTCAATATTCTTAAGAGATTGACATGATTTGAGCAATAACCCACCATAATTATACCCAAGTGTTGATGGGAGTGATTTGGAACTTTCTTCTATTTATTTAGAAACAACACTTTGTAACAAGCACCAAATCTTAAATTTATCTCAATTAGTCAAAAAATAATTAGTTTTGAGGGGGTTTATAAAGTTAACTATTAGTAATTTCTTCTTAGGATTATACTGTTAGTGTTCTAAATTGGTATAAACATATTATGAGGGGTTAGAAGATTTCATTTTAGCTTTATGGATAAAATTCTTCCTCTCAACTGTATCAAATGCTTCTATGGAGTTATTAGGGAGTTTACTAGTTTTTGGAGCCTTATTAGGAGCTGACAGTTTTTAAGGCTCTATATTATTATCTTGATCGCTTTGGATTACAAAGGGCTCCATTAAAAAGGAATTAACCAAAGGAATAAGAGCCTCTTGGACCTCAAGAATTCTTACGACTTCTGTATTGAGTTCTTTTAATCTTTTGAGTTATAGGAAGGACTAGTGGGCCACTAGTATGATTTTCATCAGCTACCCTATCCCTTACTTCCAATAAGGAGCCCATTAGTTCCTCATAGTCCCCCCTGGTAAAAATATTTCCTGTAAGGCCCCACTATTTACTTTAGGAAGCAAGAGAGGGGCACCACTAGTAAAATACTCATATAATCTTCCATAAGTTGGTCTCCTTCTCTAAATCAAAGCAAAGGAATCTCCTTTGGAATTCCTTAGTAAAATCAATGTTAATAAAAAGCCTAGCATCTCCTATATGTTTTCTTAATAAGGTTGTCTCATCCATACAATCCTATTTTCCAATGTAACTCAAAGGGACACTTAATCAATTTGTTCATAAAAAATTTAGGGCAATTTAGTGGAAGTTAACCAAGATAAGAACTTTCTTTTAATGAATTTCTTCTAGTTTCACTCTATGTTGCAACATTTGGAGAAAAATGGGGGAATTGTTAAAATACCAAGGTCCTATTTCTATTGTCTCTTAAGTTAAATATTTATAAGAAAACTTGAAAAGGAATAAGTTTTCCTTAATTATCAAAACATATAGGAGATTGTAGGTCTTCCACTATCTCATATCTCATTGCTTTATTAAGGAAAAAGCTAGTTGTTTTTTAAGAAAGAACCTCACCATTATAGAGGACTAAGAATTTTGTCCTTTTTTCAATGTTTTCATAAAGGGGACAGAATCATAACACCATCTTTTGAGGCTAGAGTAGTATTAAAGAGAAGAGTAAGATTCTTCAAGGACTCACTTCTATATGTGTGGTTATACTTTTAGGTCTCCATCTTCCAGAGTAGTTAAGGAAGCAATGGGAGAAAACGATCATCCTGGAGGGGGAATTTCAAGGGTGACAGAGGGAAATACTTGGAGAAGTTCTACCCAATGTTTTAAAGTTGCAACAAGGAAGCCATATAAAGAGCTAAAAGTAACATACTATAGCGATTTTAAAAAAATAGTTACCATAAATGGTAACTTTGTAAGGAGGGAAATATGAGAGTCTAAAAATGCCCTTAGCAAGAAACAGAGTTCTAAAAGGTAGAGGGAAGCATGAGGCTAATTGGAAGTATAGAGGCGGTTAGGTTAGGAGTACATAGGAGTGTGAGAAGGAGGATTATAAGAGACTAAGGTAAAGGGAAGAGACTACGAGCAAGATGAAGGTCATAGTGCCATAAATAAAACAAAGGGAAATGAATCGGTTGGATAGAAGATATATATTCACTCTCTAGCCATTCTCTAACTACAATGGAAATTTTTTTTTCCATTTATCTTATATATTAAGGATGGAATAAAAATCAAGAGATAGATTAGTATGACCCTTCTACTACTGGGGTAACCTCTGTAGTGCTTTAAAGAACTTAGTTCATTCCTAAATATGTTAATCAAATAAATATATCAGTTAATCTATTTAGGTATAGTTGAATGTATATTGACAATTGGTAGATCATTACTTTAAAAAATCTTATTGGACCAAATTGTATAATTCATATAATTGAATAAATATATAAGATGAAGTTAGGCAAAACTCTAATCTAGGCATTTTCTAATATTGATATTCTATTTGATTATTGTATAAAGACCATATGGTGATCTATAATACCAAATATTTAATTTAACTTTGATTTCAAATAAAATAGTACTTTATTACTTATTATATATAATCAAAGGGTTAGTTTCATTACTTGTTAACTCCTTCAGGTATTAAACCTTTTTACTATTTTACTAGAAAACTATACGTACATTTTCTTATATGAGTATTTGAATATTGTAATTTAAAACATAACTCATCAAGTTTTTGGTATCATTGCTAGGAAGCATGAAAATATTGAAGAGATTGTTGAGCAAGTTTTTATCTTATAAAACCTCAACATACTGTAATAGTGATAGGTTATATAATGTTTTAGTGGGAACTTTAATATGTGTTTAGTTCTTAAATTGAATGATTAGTGCATGTTTAGGTCAAGATTGTGATATTGAGTTATATATTTGGGTTTTTAGTTTTTTTATAGGTTAAAGCATGCTATTGAGCTTAAATTTTGTGTATTTGAGGTGCCTTGATATGTTTGTTAGTATTTCATTTCAAATATTGAAGAATATAGAGAATTTGGAGGAAACTAGGAACAAGGCTTAGGGCTATGATCGTTATAGAAGCTTGGTGATTAGCCACAATAGTGGCCCTATATCTCACGATCATGAGAAAAAGAAAAAATTGAGTGCAACGATCATGGCTTGTGCGATAGTAGACATGAATCAACTTCTAAAACAAACTTTTTGAGGGATATTTCTGACTTTTGGGCCGGCTTAAATCTTAGTAGTTAAACATTCTAATAAACCACGCAAATAATCAAATCAGGAATTTAGACACAGAGAGATCTCGTATAAGAACTTAGTAGTCTGTTAGAGGGCATAAGATCTGATTGTGTAACATCCCATTTTCTCATAATAAGGGTTAGAACCCTAGAGTTGGATAAATGAGAAATAACAATGTGAGACTAGGAAATACATTACATTCTCGTGCATAACCTTAGCATACATATACATGTGAATGTTAAACTTTGTGCACATTATAATGGCTATTCATGAACTCATATGACATTTTTCAGGTATAAATGATTATTTTAAAGTGATTATAATATGAATTGTGGATTATATTTCTTACAAATTTATTTGGTGAGTAAAATTTTGATTTAGAAATTTGGTGAAATTTGGGAATTTTCTAAATTTATGGATGTTTTTGGACACTGAAAAATTATCAAGTAACAATACAATTGATAAATGGTAGTAGAAACAAGTGTCAAATGGTATTAGAAATTTTGATAAGTGACATTAAGATTTAAAGACTAGTGTCATAGAAAATTGGGAGACAATTGGATTAGAAATTGGACACAAATGGATTAGTTATTAAAGAGGGCCCAAATGAAGCCATAAGAATGAGATATGTGGCAAATGACAAGTGTCATGCCACTTGCCACATACCTCACCCTCGTTACCTTAAGTTAGCCACTTGCCACATATCTCACCCTCGTTACCTTAAGTTACACGATCATTTCAATTTGTTTTTACTTTTGCTTTCATCCTCTTCATTACTTCTTCTTATCCTTAATGATTTTGTTTCACCAATCTTCATCAATGTTGCACCTTGTTTTCATCTATCATTTACTTCTTCCATTTTTGTTGTCTTCTCCAACGTGTCATTGAAACCTAACCTAATCCACCCTAGAAAGTTGATGATCGTATGATGCATGGAAAACTAGGGTTCACTTGATTTTGAAGAATTTGGAGTTTTGTCAAGTAAGTTATACATTGATCTCATGGGTAGTAGTAAATGAATCAAATATGATGAATGATTTGAGATTGAATGATTATGATCATGGAGTTTTAAATATATGTAACGTGGGTATAAAATAAAGAGGTATATGTTCAAAAATTTTAGTTTGCTAATGTTATCCATAGGTTGTTTAAATGAAAGCGTTTATAATGATCTTTTGGCATATATTTATAGTGTAAATCATGTGGGAAAATGATTAATCACGTTGATGAATAAATGGGCATCTTTATGTCCCATTTTTGTGTATGTGAAGAGTGTAGGGAATTGATGAGTTAATGCATCTAATGTGTTCTTATTTTAAGGACATGAAAGCCATAAGTTATAGCCTATTGTGTGAGGTAATGGAATGAGAATTAAGGTATAATGAATGTGACATTCAGGTATAAGAAAGGTGTTGGAATAATATTCTCTAAATGAGAATTAGGTACAATAATGAAAGATGATGAAATGTTTGTTTTTGTATGAGTGAGATCAGCCATAAGTTATAAGTTTCCTTATGAATGTTATTGAAATAGTTTTGAGGTAAAAATGAAGAGGTGGTAAATCCTAAATGAAGAACTATGGGAATGAAGTGTTTGATGTATTATGAATGAGATATATTGTGGAGAGAATTAAGATAGTATGTATGTTTAGATTAAGTAAAAGATGATGAATCAAATGAGTAGAGTTTTACAAATTTTAATGTAATCGATATGGTAATTGAATTAGTATGTAATGAAGTTGTATAAATGGATATGAATATTGGAAAATTTAGAGTGTAAATGATGTTAATGTGTATGTTGGATTCATGGATGAAATGAGGAAGAAAATGCAGGGCACGATCGTGGTCTAAAAAAATGTTAGTTCTGTCATGACCGTGGCTAGTCCCACAAGTTTCTATCACCATCGTGGGAGGAGCCACCATGATCATGGGTAGGTAGAGAGCGAAAAAGGTTCTCCTTTAAGTGATGTTTGAGACAATCAGTGGTAAGGTACTTCCTTATTATGTAATTAGGCTTAAATGAGACCTGGAATGAACCTAGTACATGATGGAATAGATGATTAAAGTGAGTAACGTGTACTATGTAATAAAAATGACTGAAAGATGATGTTACATGATTATGAGATGTGAATTAAGGAAATATAGCTGGGATTGTCATTGAGCATGCATTGTACCTAACATATATATATGTGTGTGTAAATGAATATTTTTGTGATTGTGCAAAGTTTTAATGTGTGTAAAAGCGTACTATATGATATAGAAGCGCAAATAGAGTGACGACATCTAGACATTGCCAAGACGTTGAGGCAATAGCTATTTGGAGCAAACTATGAGTAGACCTAGATGGTCTCATATTAATTGATTGTTTTGTTTAAAATTTTGTATTGAATTTTAATTATGTGAATGTGTTGATTTCCAGATATTGATAGTACAAGGCATTTGATGCATGACATTGGCATTGGAAGTGCTCATTGTATGTGAATTTGACAAAATAAATGTATTCATCATAATTGTTAAATGCCAGAATTAGGTCTGATGAAAAATGTGAATGTGAATGTGAAAATTTAATACAAGTGACTGATTAAATATATATGAATACATGCACTTCATTACAAGAATGCATGATAAGATAAAGGCAGTTATGATCGATTTCGTTAGTGAAAAGAGCTTAAAGCTCAGAACTTGGTAAGAGCCTCTAGCTCACTGTGTATAATGAGCCTAGTATCCCTAATAGATACTGGACAATTACTAGTTAGCATGATGCCCATAATGGACATGGGACAGTTAAAAAGGAACTCGGTCATAATAATACAGTAATTGAATGTGAGTCGTAAATACATTGCATATATATTTGATATGTATGTTTAAATGACCTAAATGATTTGTTAGAATTATTCTGAATGAGAAATATGAAACAAGTGAATTACTTGATATTTGATGTTATGTGATGAATTGTGAAAGGATGAGCAATATATGGTATGATTTATTTGTGAATTGAATGTAAATTGTTAATTTTGAAATGCTTGTGTTATATAATATGAGTGAGCCATCGAGGATGGTTCACTCACTGAGTTTGCAAAACCGCCAAAAATTGCAATGTTGACTTTCAGGTACAAGAGAGGAGACATAGATTCTAAAACTACTATAAGAAACCTAGTATAGCTTTTGGACTCGAGAAATGGCTCAAAGTTCAGTTGGCTGAGGCTGAAGAGTAGATAGAGTTTTGTATAGTTCTTCATTCATGTAGCATATTTTATATGCAGAGCTATAAGCTCTAATAATTTTTTTGATATTGTATATTTATGATGGATGTATGAAATGCTATAATGTAATTTAGGTTTTATTGATGAAATGAGGAATTTGAGTTTAGAATTTGATTATTGTGTTTTAAATTATGATGCTATATTAAGTGATGTGACTCTTATGATTGTCCTACAGTTTATGGAGCAAGGTCAGGAGTGAGAGGGGGAACATTAATAGAGACAACTACCTAGTAGAGCCGAGCTAGTGGGTCAGGACAGAGAAGCCATTGTAAAGGTAGACTGAGTATAGGGAGTGCTAGTATCAACACTAAGGTGTGGAGCAACCAACCACATTCTCAGGCCAAAGTCTATGCTATGACTAGGAAGGAGGCTCAAAACTACCTAAATGTTGTTGCAGGTGTGTTGCATATGTTTAACTTTGAAGCTTTTGCATTACTAGATTTAGGATCTACGCATTCTTTCATCACACCGCATCTAACATCTAGGCTGCAATGTGATAGAGAATTATTAAACCATGGATTAGAGGTGAGTACACTAATAAGTAGTACTACGGTAATAGGAGAAGCTTGTAATAGGTATTTGATTCAAATTGATCAGGTAGAATTGGAAGCAAATTTGATTGTACAGTTAAGGGAGATAGATATCATTTTAGGAATAGATTGGCTCACTACTCATAGGGCTATTATAAGCTGCTATGCTATGGAGGTAATAATACAATCTCTTAATCAACCTAGAGCAGTAATTTGAGGAATTAGTCAAGCAGTGCTAGCCAGACTGATCTCATTCTTTAGTGCACTGAGATTGATCAGAAGAGTATGTAAGACTTATCTGGCCCATGTAATTGATACTCGCGTTAAGCAAAATATGCGGGGCATTTCTGTTGTTAGGGAATTCTTGGATGTGTTTCGTGCTGAGTTATCTGGTTCTAGACAAGGAAACAAAGTTTACAATTAACTTAATTCTAGGTGCTGCTCCTATATTTGTCCCTCCATATAGGATGACACCTGTGAAACTAAAGGTACTAAAGGCATAATTGTGGGAGTTGCTAGAAAAGGGTTTCATCAGGCTCAATGGAGCACCTTGGGGAGCTCTAATCTTGTTTGTAAAGAAGAAAGATGGGACTTTGACGTTATGAATCAATTGTAGGCAATTGAATTGGGTGACAGTAAAGAACAAGTACCTATTACTGAGAATTGATGATTTGCTTGACTAGTTACAGGGAGCTCAAGTGTTCACTAAATTGGACTTGAGATCTAGGTACTATCAATTGAAAATAACAGAGGTTGATGTACAAAAAAGTGCATTTAGGAGCAGGTATGGGCATTTTGAGTTCTTAGTAATACTATTCAGGTTAATTAATACCCCAACTGTATTTCTGGCCTTGATGAATAAGATGTTTCAACCCTACTTAGATCATTTTGCGATTGTGTTTATTAGTGACATTTTGTTGTATTTGAAGGGTAGAAAGGAGCATGCCAGACATCTAAGATTAATTCTATAGATTATAAGGGAACAAGAGTTATATGATAAATTCAGTAAGTGTGAATTTTGACTGGATCAAATACTATTTTCGGGGAAATAGTGACAAAACAAGGCATACAAGTTGATCCAAGAAAGTTAGAAGTAGTAATGAAGTAGGAAACCTTGAAGAATGTATTAGAGACTCGAAGGTTCCTAGGATTAGCAAGAAATGACTAGAGGTTTGTCGAGGGATTCTCAATAATCTCAGTCCCTCTGACCAAACTTCTAAGGAGGAATGTACCATTCAAATGGAATGATTAGAGGTTATGTGGTTTATAGTGATGCTTTGCATCAAGGATTGGGATATGTATTGATGCAGTATGGAAAAGTAATAGCTTATGCATCAAGACAAAATTAGACCTGTACTGCATGACAGAATTAGAAAAGTTTAGAGTAAAGATCCCAAGTTGGTGAAGTTAATTGAGAAGTTGAAGGTGAATCTAGATTTTGAATTTGAATTAAGAGATGAGACACTTTGGTTGAAGCAAAGGTTATGTGTGCCTATTATTGATGATCTGAGGAAAGAGATTTTGGAGAAAGCATATGTGGCAGCCTATGCTATGTGTCCTAGCACCATCAAGATGTATAACACGCTAAAGCAGCATTTCTTATGGCTAGGAATGAAAAAGCAAGTAGTTGATTATGTGTCTAAGTGTTTAACTTGCCAGCAGATTAAGGCTAAGCATCAAGCTCCGATTAGGAAACTACATTTATTACCTATCACAAGGTAGAAATAGGAACGAATTATAATGGATTTCATTATAGGATTAAAAAAGACTCAAAAGCAATATGACGTTATATGAATTGTCTTGTACTGATTGACAAATTTGACACATTTCTTACTATTGAGAGAGAGTAACTCACAAGATCAGTTGGCCCAGAGGTATGAGAACAAAGTAGTGAGGTTACATGGGGTTCCAATATCGATTGTATCGAGCAGAGACCCCAGATTTACTTTAAGATTTTGGAAGAGTTTATAATCAGTTATAGGTACTAGATTGAATTTTAGCACTGCATGGACAAATTGAGAGGACAATTAAAACCATTAAGGGTATGCTCAACGTATATATATTAGAGTTTCAAGGAGCATAGGATCAGTATCTAGCTCTTAGTGAGTTTACTTATAACAACCATCACCATGATAGTATCGCAATGGCTCCTTATGAGACATTGTATGGGAGAAAGTATCGATTGCCTCTATACTGGGATGAAGAGGGTTTAAGAATTATTGAAGGTTAGAAACTGATATAAGATAGTGTGGATAAATTAAAACTAATCCGAAGTAGAATTAAAGCAGCTCAAGATATGGAAAAGAGTTCTATGGATCAGCAGCCAAGGGATATGGAATATAAAATAAGAGATAGAGTATTTCTGAGAGTATCAGCTTGGTGAGGAGTGATAAGGTTTGATAAAAAGGGTAAGTTAAGCCCCAGATACATAGGTCTTTATGAGAATTGAGAGGATTGGACCATTGGCTTACAAATTAGCCTTACCGAATGAGATATCTCATATACAAAATGTGTTCCATGTAAATATGCTTAGAAGATATCAATCTGATCCAATAAATGTGATCCTGACTTAAGAGGTTAAAGTTGCTAATAATTTGAGTTATCTTGAGGAGTCAATCAAGATAGTGGGATGTCAGACGAGACAATTAAGAAACTGAGTAACTCCATTGGTGAAAGTCCTTTGGAAAGATCACAATAATGGAGAAGTTATATAGGAAACGTAGGAGCACATGGGGAAAAAATATCCCCACCTATTTGAACAATCAGGCAAGAATTTCAAGGATAAAATTTCTTAAAGAGGGAAGAGTTGTAACATCTCACTTTCCCACAATAAGTTTTAGAACCTTAGATTTCTATAAATGAGAAATAGCAATGTGAGATTAGGAAATGCATTACATGCTATTGCATAACCTTAACATACAAACATATGTGAATGTTAAATTTTATGCACATTATAATGGCTATTTATACACTCATCTGACATTTTTGGGGTATAAATGATTTTTTTAAAGTGAATATAATATGAATTGTGGATTATATGTCTTCCAAATTTATTTGGTTAGTACAATTATTGATTTAGAAATTTTGATGAAATTTTGGAATTTTTTGAATTTATGGATTTTTTGGACTAGAAAAAATTTCCAAATGGCAAGGAAATTAAAAAATGGTCATATAAATAAGTGTCAAATGACAGTAGAAATTTTGATAAGTGACATTAGGATTTAATGACAAGTGTCATGGAAAATTGGGAGGCAATTGGATTAAAAATTAGAGACAAATGGACTAATTATTAAAAAGGGTCAAAATGAAGCCATAAGAATGAAACATGTGGCAAATGACAAGTGTTATGCCACTTGCCACAAACCTTACCCTCGTTACCTTAAGTTGCAAGATCATTTCAATTTGTTTTTCGTTTTTGCTTTCATCTTCTTCGTTACTTCTTCTTCTACTTCACAATTTTGTTTCACCAACCTTCATTAATGCTAAACCTTGCTTTCATCCATTATTTACTACTTCCATTTTTTTTTTTGTCTTCTCCAACTTGTCATTAAAACCTAGCCTAATCCATCCTAGAAAGTTAATGGTCGTATGATGCATGGAAAACTAGGGTTCACGTAATTTTGAAGAATTTGGAGTTTTTAAAAGTATGGTATACAGTGATCTTCATGGGTAGTTGTAAATGAATCAAATATGATGAATGATTTAAGATTGAATGATCATGATCATGGAGTTATATATATATGTAACATGGGTATAAAATAAGAGGTTTATGTTTAAAAATTTTAGTGTGCTAATCTTATCCATGGGTTGTTTAAATGAAAGCATTTGTAATGATCATTTGGGATAGATTTATAGCGTAAATGATGTGGGAAAATGATTAATAATGTTGATGAATAAATGGACATCTTTATGTCCCATTTTCCTACATGTGAAGAGAGCAAGGAATTGATTAACCAATGCATGTAATGAGTTCTTATTTTAAGAACATGAAAGCCATAAGTTATGGCCTATTATGTGAGGTTAACAGATTGAGAATTAAGGTATAAGAAAGGTTTTGGAATGATATTCCTGAAATGAGAATTAGGTACAATAATGAAAGATGATGAAATGTTTTGTTTTTGTATAAGTGATGAACCTTAACTTATGAGTTGCCTTACAAATGTTAATGAGACAGTTTTGAGGTAAAAATGAAGAGTTTGAAAATCCTAAATGATGAACTATGGGAATGAAGTGTTTGATGTATTATGAATGAGAAATATTATAAAGAGAATTAGGATAATATGTATGATTAGATTAAGTAAAAAATGATGAACCAAATTAGTAAAGTTTTGTGGATTTTAATGCAATCGATATGGTAATTGAATTAACATATAATGAAATTGTATAAATTGATGAGAATATTGAAAAATTTGGAGTGTAAATGATGTTAGTGTGTATATTCGATTCGTGGATGAAATGAGGAAGAAAAGGCAGGGCACGATCGTGGTCTAGCAAAATTTTGGTTTTGTCACAATCGTGGCAGAATCCCCACAACCATGGACAACCCCACGAGTTTCAAGGGAGAAAGGTTGTCCTTTAGGTTATGTTTGAGACAACTATTGCTAAGGTACTTCCTTATAATGTAATTAGGCTTGAATGAGACCTAAAATGAACCTAGTTGACGATGGACTAGATGATTAAAATGAGTAAAGTTTATTAGGTAATAAATAACGATTGAAATATGATGCTGAATGATTATGAGACTTGAATTAAGAAAATATACCTGAGATTGTCATTGAGCATGCATTGTACCTAACACATATACATAAGTGTATTAAAAAACACTTTTTTTATTGTGTAGAATTCTAATGTGTGTAAATATATATTGTATGATATAAAAACACAAATAGAGCAACCGCATCGAGACATTGCTGAGACATCAAGCCAATAAGTTTCTAGAGCAAACTGTGAGTAGACCTAGTTTGTCTCATATTAATTGATTGTTTTGTTTAAAATTTTATATTGAATTATAATGATGTGAATGTGCTGATTTTCAGACATTGATAGTCCGAGGCATTTGAGCATGACAATCACATTGGAAGTGCTCATTGTATGTTAGTTTGACAAAATAAATATACTCAATATAATTGTTGAATGTCAGACTTAGGTACAATAAAAAATGTGAATGTGAAGCGAATGTGAAAATTTAATACAAGTGACTAATTGAATATCTGTGAATACATGAACTTCATTATATGAATGCATGATAAGATAAAGGTATTTGTGACTGGAGTTGCCAGCTAAAAGAGCTTAAAGCTTAGAATGTGGTAAGAGGCTCTGGCTTACTATGTATAATGAGTCTAGCATCCCTAACGGATACAGGATAGTTGTTAATAAGCCCAATGCCCACAATAGATATCGGTCAGTTAAAAAGGCATTGGTCACAACAACGTAATAATTGAACGTGAGTCATATATGCATTGCAAATATATTTGATATGTATATTTAAATGATCAAAATGATTTGTTTGAATTATTCTGAATGAGAAATGTGAAATAAGTGAATTAGTTGATATTTGATGTTATGTGATGAATTGTGAAGGGATGAACAATATGTAGTATGATTTAACTGTTAATTGAATGTAAATTATCAATTATTAAATGCTTGTGCTATGTAATATGAGTGACCCATCAATGATGGTTAATTCACTAAATTTGCAAAACTAACCAAAATTTCAACATTGACTTTCAGGTACAAGAGAGGAGACGTAGCTTTTAAGACTACTTAGAAGAAACCTAGTATTGCTTTTGGGCTCAAGAAATGGCATAAAGGTCAATCAGCTGAGACTAAAGAGTATATACAGTTTTATATAGTTCCCCGTTCATGCACCTTTTTTGTATGTAAAGGTATAGACTCTGATAAGTTTTTCGTTATTGTATATTTATGATGTTTATATGAAATGCTACAATGTAATTTGGGTTTTATTAATGAAATGAGGAATTTGAGTTTAGAAATTGAGTATTATGTTTTAAATTATGATGCCATATTAAGTGATGTCATTACTCTAACTAGTGCACTACTTTTATAGGGCATGTGTCCAATCGTACTTCGAATGTACAAATATGTGCTCAGTGGAGGTTTGAAAATTCTGTAATTCAAATTTAGGGTTTAATAACTTGAGAGAGAGTATTCTACTCTTTGAAGGTCTAGGATTGATACCGTATTAACTTAAAAGTAATCATGTTTAAATTTAATGATTAGATAAATCCCCCTTTTCATAATTGACTAATCTTCCTTTAGCAATTTCCTTTATTAATTTTGTGGTGCTCAATTTGATTCTTTGTTTGTTAATTTTCCATTTTAATTCCAATCAATCATCTTCACCTGTTTACATTTCTTTGTAGATTTTATTTTCATTTTAATAATTCTCTTATCTTAGATAGTTTAGAATTAAATTACTTCAACAATTCCTTGAAGGATCAACACCTCACATACTACAGCTACAACATATGTGCTTGCAGTATGTTAAGGGTCTTAAATAGATTAACACTTGCCTTAACAAGTTTTTGGTATCTTTGCCTGGGAGCAGTAGGATTAGTTTATTTCTTTTACTCTACAACATTCTCATCACTTATTGGCCTTGAATTTTTTTATTGTTTATTATTATATATCTAAGCATGAATCAAATGAATTATGATGTCTTGATGAAATTATTTTTTGGATTTTAATTATTATGTTAATGTTAGTTGGATTCTATTATAAGGTTTAGTGGTATTAAAGTAGTAAGAATGTTGGAGGGTAAAATTGGAAGATCACTTAAGGACGAAACAACCTAAGCATTAGGGGAAGGGTAAGATGGACTTTTAATACTTATTAAGGGTAGAATAGGAAGAAGAAGAGCTGTCTTGCAAATAGAAAAAGAACAAACGAAAATTTAAAGAGTAAGAAGAGAGAGTTGTCGTGGGAGAAGAAGAAAAGAAGAGAAAGTTGGCTAGGTTTCCATATTTCTTAGTTCTAAAGAGTGATTTTGGAGTTGTTCAGGAAGGCAAAAAGAAAGAGGAAGATTAAAGCTTACATTTGAGCCAAGAAATTCATTAATTGGTGAAGATTCAAGGTAAGTGTATGATTTCACCTCTGGATTTTTGGAAGGGTCTTGATGCATGAAGCTTAAGAAATGCATGGATTTAAGTATTTTAGAATTAATGTTGGCGTATTTATTTTCTTTGAGTTCACAATTGGAAGCATATTGAATTTGGATTTTGGCAATATTGAAGGAAATTAAGAGGAGAGGCAAGAGGAGAAAGAGGAGAGGCACTTTTGAGCCACTGATAAGCAAGGAAGTTCAAGGTGGGTAGCATTTTTATAATTGGATAACAAGTCATTAATGTTTCTTCAAAATGATGAAAATCAATCTTTTAAATTGTTTCATAAATGTGCATTCATTGCTCTTCAAATACTTTGATAAAGTGTTATGTGCTTGTCATGTGAATATTGTGTAGAAGAGTCATGAAAAAAATGCAAAAATGATTTTATTTTCCTATATTATGTTTATGAAATCCCTTTTCGAAAAACATGCCATTTTGGGCAACAAGTTTACAAGATATGAAATGTATGTTATGTGGGTTTGGT
>JAOSBN010000006.1:36413257-36428334 GCA_027563595.1 Erythroxylum suave | reverse complement strand
CCTCAGTGCTACATTATCCCCATCACCTACCCCTTATAAAAGCTAGAAACGAGTTGTCAATGACCAACAAACTTCAAACCACTCTTTTCTACCTCCCATGGAAATAGACGGCAAACTAATTGTGTGCCCAAAGATTAAAATATTAGAAGAGGGAGCACGTTATTGGGAAGCGACCTTGGATGGTTTTTTCTTTGACAAACGCCCCCTTTTCCCATCCTCCATAAATGGGCATATAGAACTTGGCATAGTAAGGGAGTAGCAAATGTGTTTCTAATTAAGGAAAATCTCGTATTTTTTACATTCAACTCAACTTCTCAAGCTCATAATGTCTTAAAGGAAGGCCCTTGGCATATGGGTAATCTGCCATTGTTCCTGTAGCTTTGGAAACCAAGCTTAATACTTGAATCACTCAAAATACAAAGAATTCCCTATAAATCCACTTCCACAGTGTCCCTCTTGAATATTGGACCACTAAAGGCTTGATTTCCCTTACTAGCTTCATTGGTAAACCCCACTATATTGATGAAACTACTGATAAGCTAAAAAGGGTGGGATATGCCCATGTTTGCGTAAGTGTTGAGCTTTCTAAAGACCTTCCAAATGAAGCTCCAGTCATGAGACCTGGGGAAGGGAGCAAGCTATGGGAGGATCGCATTGCTGTCTCCTACAAATGGAAACCCCATCCTAAGCATTAAGCAAAGGTTTGGCAACCAACAGGTCAAAAGTTTCAAACTAGCAACTATCATGAGTTAATAGGTACTAACAATGCTGAGGATGAAACACAGGGCATTAGTGAGACTGGTCAGGGATTTTCTACTGTAGAATCTGCTTTAAAGGTAGTATCTAAAATACTTCCCCCTTATTGTATCATCTTGCCTAGATCAAGAGTCCTCTCAAACTAACCACCCCCCCCCCCCCGACCCCTCTTTATCTTCTGTAGAGTCCACAAATAATCACACACCTTTACCATCTACCCCTCCCTAAACTATGCCCTCTCCTTCGACACCCATAGCTAAACCTCACCTAGCTACAAACTCACCAAACTCCCACACCGTCCTCCCTCCTTTGACACCCAAAACTAACCCCTCTCCTAGCTACCAACTCACCAAAACCTCATCGCCAAACAACCATACTAATACCACATCTAAACTCACCAAAAATTCTAGACTTGAACCCAATCGCTCTTCACTTGATTTTTCCAGGGAAGGTACCACCCCTGATACTAAACTGGCTTCCCCATTTATAGATTGCACTTCACCCCTACCCCCATATGTTGTAGCCACTAGCACTCCTAGCGCTCCTATTGGTGTAACCACAGCAGCAGATGACACAAATACAGCTCATTCTGCCACGACATCGGTTGATTCAAACTCATAATCTCGAGACAACTTTTTGACTGTGGAGAGATGACGCTCACAATGGAGTAAGAAGCCTAGCTCCAAATATATTCATTGATATGTCCATTATTGTTTGAAATGTTAGAGGTTTTAATTTCCCAACAAAGCAAGAGGCTTTATGGGATTTTGTTATAAGAAAAAAGCCTCAAATTGTAGGACATTTATAGACTAAAATAAAGGCTGAGAATATGCATAACTGAGGTTGTTTGACTCTTTCTCTCTCCAATCATTCTCAACATGCTTTTGGAAGGATCATTATCTACTATAAGATGGTTGAGATTCGGGTAGACATCCTCCACATAACATAACAAGCTATCTACCTTTATGTCCACTTCCTCTAGCATCAAGTTGACACCACCGTATATGTAAGCTCCACTATTGACACACCATGGTTGATCTGTGGCAACTTAAATTTGACCCTATACATGTCTAAAGCTCAAGGACACTGCAGCCTTACGAACTACTCCGGAGATTTCAATGATTGTGTGGATTACCTGGGCATCTCTGATCTGAAATAGATAGGCTCTCAATTCACATGGTCAAAAAAGCAAAACAACCGCTGGTTCATACAAAAGAAGCTTAATAGAGCTCTTATCAATGCCTCATGGTTGGTTAAGTTTCCCCATAATTTTGCTAACTTCCAAGAGCCACTTTTTTCATACCATACTCTAATTAAGATTGGAAATCTTCTCTAATAAACCAATTGATCCTCTCCTTTTTGTTTTAATAATTTCTTAGGTAATGATCCTAGATTTCTTAATGCTTATAAAGCAGGGGCTGGACTTCCAATACATGGCACCAAGCAGTTTCGCTATGTCCATAAGCTCAAAGCTATCAAATACGAACTCAAAACTCTTAACTTAGTCAGGGGCTTTGACACTTCTCTTGTTCTACATACAAGTCGGGCTAATCTCCTCGTTATCTAGCATCTTTGCTCCTCATCTCCTCAGGTCCTCCTCTCGCAAGCCATAGAAAAATAGGCACTTTATAACTACATGTTTGCAGTTAGTAACCACTCCTCCTTACTCCAACAACAAGCAATGACCAATTTGCTTAAAGATGGTAAGCAGTGTTCCAAATTCTTCTTTAATATTATTCTTGCTTGGAAGAACCTAAACCATATTCTTACAATCACTAATGATGATGGAGCTCAGTTTCATAGCCTTGATGACATCCAACACGAGATGACAAGGTTTTTCATTTCACTGCTAAGTGCACTAAGCGTAGCTAATGTCTCTCCTACTGAGCTCTGTTAGTTTATCACCATAATGATAACCCAAAGGACGCCGATTTACTAATCAAGTTAGTGGAGGATAAGGAAATTGAAGATGTAGTATTTGGATGGTAGCAAAGCCTCCTGGACCTGATGGCCCGAATGCTCATTTTTATCAAAAATCTTAGACTGTCACTGGCCCTTTCATTAAGGATGCTATTTGGGAATTTTTTCCAATGGTTAGTTACTCAAGGAGGTAAATAAAACCTTCGTGTGTTTAATTTCTAAAAACTCTAATCCTTCTGGCTTCAGTCATTATAAGTTGATAGCATGCTCAAATGTTCTTTACAAGATTTAAATAAAACCTTCTCGTGTTTAATTCCTTAAAACTTTGATCCTTCTGGCTTTAGTGATTACAGGTTTATAGCATGCTGAAATGTTCTTTACAAAATCAACTCAAAGATCCTCACTAGGTAACTGAAGATGGTCCTCTCCTTCCTCACTAATGACAACCAAAGTGCATTTACGTGTAACAGAAAAATTGGAGACAACATTTTACTAGTTCAAGAGCTATTAAAAGGCTACTCTCGATCTCACTCCACTCCTAATTGCATAATAAAAATCGACTTCTGCAAGGCCTTCGACAGTGTTAGCTAAAATGTTCTTTAGAGCATACTACAAGCCTATAGTTTTCCTTAGGCCTTCATCCACTTGTTGGCCGAATGTATTTCAATGGCTAGTTTTTTGCTGCTTATCAATGGGAGTCCCTCAAATTATTTCAAGGTGGCTAAAGGTCTTAGGCAAAGGAACCTTATTTCCCCTACCTCTTCATCCTGTACATGGAAACTTTAAGCTTTATCATTAAGTGTGGAGTGGAAACAACCCCCAAATTTAGATACCACACTCGTTGCTAGAAGGATGGCCTAACTCGTCTCTCTTTTGCTGCAATCTCTTGTTGTTTTATAGAGCAAGCTTGGACTCTATTGGAGTCTTCACAAGGTCCTTCGACCTCTTCTCTAGAATTTCTAGGCCACATATCAATCTCCAAAAAAGCCATTTCATCCTATCCCAAGGGGCTTTACCTCTTAAGTCCACAATTGCTTCTGCCTTTGGTATGCAGGTGAAGCCTCTACCATTGCTATACTTGGGATTTCCCATCTCCACAAGATGGCTATGGTTTGCTAACTACCTTCCCTTTATTGAAAAAATTCAAAAAAGGTTGCACTTTGGGGTTAACAAATTTCTATCCTTTGCAGGAAAGCTTCAACTAGTTAAAATAGTCTTTAACTCCCTCCACATCTATTAGAGCTCTCATGTTTTCCTCTCTAAAAATGTTATCAAAACAATCGAATGACTCTTCAGGAACTTTCTTTACGATCATTCCAATGGGGCTAGAGGTATTCCGAAAGTTAAATGGGCTGAGCTATGTGTTCCTAAAGTTGAAGGGGGACTAAATATCTCTCCATTGAAACTTACCAATCAAGCTATTATTCTTAAGTGCTTATGGTGGATATTACAAGATAAACAATTGGTATGGATTTGATGGCTCCATTCGTACTTTCTCAAGTAAAGGTCTATCTAGGAAATCACCAGCAATCCTTCTCTTTCCTATTTCCTGAGTCAACTGATCCTTCTAAAGAATTCCATCCAGAGTAATGTATGCTACATAGTTGGAAATGGGGAAAAAGCCTCATTTTGGTTTGACAATTGGTTTGGTCAAGGATCCCTTTTCCACCTTCAAGATACCAACCCCAATTTTCTACCTTTCCCCATCTCCACCAAGCTTCGCTTCTTCTTCAGGAGGAAAACCTGACAACTTCCCAAACCTCTTTAATATCTGCAACCACTTTACCGGCCCAATTCTGACAACTCATGCCTCTTTCTCTAGAAGGACCAACCTACTTATCAGTTGTCGAGTAAATGCACCATTGACCTCCTCCGGTTTAGGAATCTTGAAGTCCCTTAGAACATCATAATGTGGTATAAATCTCTCCCACACCCCTCCCCCCCCCCCCAAGGTTTCCGTCCTTCGCTGACTAATCATGAAGAACAAACTGAGCATGGATGATTGTCTCTCATACTTAGACATGAATCGAGTTTACCCACTCTGCTCAATGCATGCTGAATCCCAGAACCATCTTTTCTACTTATGCTCCACTGTTACCATCATTTGGGACCACGTAAAGAGTGTATGCGGCTGGAACATGTCTAAGAACTTGCTACCAAACCTCAACCACTGGCTGATAAATCAGTCCTCCATCTTGAATAATGACAATGGGCTTTTCATCCTAGCCATGGTTCTAACGACTCAAGCCATTTGGAAGGAAAGGAACTCGAGACTACTGGAGGTTAAAAGAAAAACCGTGGAAGCACTAATAGGGAAGGCATTAATGGGATGTGGGAGCTCCTAATCCTCGACAATCTCGCACCATCAAATAGATTACCCTCAACCCTTTGACCATCCACCCAATGTCCCCAACCTTATTATTCCTTAACTAGTGATCATTCTGTTGTTTGAAATCCAACAGATATACCCTGGATCATTTTTGTTTATAACATTTTATTAATATAATTATTTTCCCTTTTCATTAAAAAAAAGGCAAGGTAGGATTGTGAGATAAGTAAAGAAATTTTTGCTTGTATCGCATTTATCCCTGGAAAATTTTCCTAGTTACAGCTTTAGTTTGTTCAATTTCAGGGTAGCATCTCATGGCGCTAGTGAAGTATCTGCGATACCCCCTAGAACATGATCATTCAGGCCCCGAGGATCCTATTCAGACCCATTTCAGAAGCCCACCAAAACATGGTTTGTGCTTTGACCTAGAGTTTTTTATTTCCTCCAAGGCTTTGCTCAAGAGTTAACATTAGTTTGTCTTAGACATTTCCACTCTGTTACGAAATTGTTATGGTCTGTGATAGATTATGCTGGACATATTTTGCATGTCACCTTAAGGCACTTCATCTGTAACTTCCTGATCTAAGATGCAACTTTTGGTGAGAGAAACCTCAGTAATGCAACTTTGAGTAGAGTCATCTGGGTTAAGCACGCTAGCATTTAAGAATGGAGGTTGCTTTGGTGAAGGGAGTTCACATTCTTCATCGGTTAGCATTTGAACCACTTCAGCCATAGATGGTCTTAGGGATGCAGAAGCTTGCGTGCATAGAAGTCCTATTTGAAGCACATTTGCTGCTTGTTTATGAGGAAACTCACCATATAAGCCAGGAAAGATGGTATCAGTAATGGTCCTTGCCTTGTAATTCTTCCACACCTGAACCAAGAAAGAGAAGCTCTTCACTCCATGTAATATATGACAAATTATAGAAATTAAGTTTTAACATTGTAAAATATATTTGGTGTGAGATTGTTAGTAGTTTAGACCAGGGCCAAGGTGCCATCAAACCTTGCAATGATCTAATACGAACCTAATCGTTATTCGATGTTAGCTTGCAAATAATATGGATAGGAGCAAAAGGAACAAGAACCTTACTAAATGTAAAATTGAGCCCGATCCTTGTGAGTAAACGCTGTTCTTCTTACCAGTTGCTATCTCAAGAACAAGAACTCCGAATCCATAAACATCAGCTTTCTCTGTTAATTGGCCTTTAATAAGATACTCAGGAGCCACATAACCCCTACAAAAGACAGCCATAATCCAATTTAACAGGACTTGGACCAAACAATCAAGCAAGCAAAAATATAAAAACATGTTTTCTTACAAAGTTCCTACAATGCCGGTACTGATATGGGAATTATCACTAGGGCCACAACAAGCAAGTCCAAAATCAGCAATTTTTGGAGTCAGGTTCTCATCAAGGAGGATGTTGCTGGTCTTTATGTCTCTGTGGATGATTTTCACCCCGCAACCTCCATGAAGATAAGCAAGCCCTTGTGCTGTTCCAAGAATAATAGTAAACCGCTGCTTCCAACTGAGAACTTGTATTGTATTATTAACTGTAACAGTGAAAGTTCAAAACATTAAATATCTGAAACACAAAATTTACAGGCAGATATAAAGATTTCAGAACAAAATAGTTACTACATACTTATATTGCACTGGATAACTTACCGAATAGTATTTGATCGAGACCCCTATTAGGTACATATTCATACACAAGAAGGCTTTCGGGTCCTTCAATACTGCAACCCAAAAGGCTTACAAGGTTTGGATGTTGAATGCCACTGATCAAGTTAACTTCATTAAAGAACCGATCCACCCATTGTCTTGTGTTGAACACCAATCTTTTTACAGCCACCGTGCTTCCGTCTGGGAGAGTCCCTTTAAACACAGAGCCTGCTCCTCCTTGGCCCAATTTCCTAGATTCGTGGAAAAAGTCAGTTGCCTTCTCCAGCACTTCATACTTGAAATTCAAACTAGAGGTGCCTGTAAATGGCCTGAGACGATTGTTTTCTGTAAAAAAACAACTCAGCTAAGGACACTAGTGAATTTGAGTTGGGGAGATTACAAATACTGGATATAAGAAATGTTGGTTGATGGATAGAATTTGACCTTCTTTCTTTTTTGATAGCCTCCTGTACCCTATAAAAGCACCAATTGAAGACAGAAGAAGAAATGCAATTGCAGATAAAACGATTGCTATTACAATGCCTGCGTGTCTTCCTGTACAATTAAAAAGCTGTGAACCATGTCAAACTGAAAAGAACAGCAAGGCTAACAATTTGACACAGTAAAAGCAATCATTTGCACAGAAATAGATAAGAGAGATATAAAAACCAACCTAACCTTTTGTTTCTAAGTTAATGTAAAAGAACCTTTCTGTAGAATACTTCATATAGCAACCAGTGAACAGAGCTTTTCCTTCGGACCCAGGAGCACACTGCGTCAACTTTAAACCCGCCATTGTCAAGCATTTTCGACAAGCATCCTTGTTAAGAGACTCCCAACACTGAGCCAATGCATAAACAGTAAGAACTCCTTCTCTCGATGCCGCGGTCCCGAAAGTTCCGTTCTTGAGAGCCAATTCAGTGACTTGCAGAATCACCTGCGCAACCTCGCTCTTAAACGCCATATGCAAAGAGGTATCTGCTAAATCGCCACTTGGTGCGGAACAGTTCGTCGAATCATACTTTGGATCAACAGATTCTTGGAAGAAATCATTTGTTCCGTAACGAAGAAAGCAGCCTTCGAAGTAGATGCGACCGGAATAAGCAGGAAGGCAGCTAGGAAGCTTAACTCTACCTTCGCTAAAACAGAGTCTGCAGTCGAAATTGGAGATATAACCAAAGCACTGCGCTAAGGCGTAAACCTCCGGCAATGTGGTGGTAACAGAATCGTCAGCCCATCGATTATTAGCGACTTTTTTCATTAATGAGTCCATGACAATGATGAAGTTGGAGAAGATGGCGGAAGAAGCGTTGGAATTGATGGAGTCGTCAGAGGAGCCGCAGATATGGTGAATTTCAGAGGTGGGAGAGGCCAACAGATGAGAAAAAGAGACTGAAGCAATTATCAGAAACACCCATATGAGATGTTGAGAGAATTTCAATGGAAATTGCATTGATCTGCTCCTTTCCCCGTTCTTCTGTGTTGCTGTGTTACCCTCTCTTTTAATGGAATAAAAAGGAGAACAAGGCACATATACGGGAGTTCCTGAAATTGAACGTCGTTCTAAAACTCTTCCTCTCTCTCTGTCCGATGCAAACAAACATTAGAAATTGGAGAGGCGCGAGAATTCTGGTTCTAAGTTTCTAGAGCCAGGAGGTTTCTTGAACCAGAATTTGGTCTGTTTCTTCATGTTGCATGGCTATGATCATTGGTTATGGTATTACTTTCTGCGAGAGGAAGGATGGGATTGGAAATGAGAAGGCAAAAAACTGGAATTGGTTTCTGGTTTAAGCTTTTTAAAGATTATTGTTAGGCTAGCAGGCAAAATGGAATTAAAACAACACTAGTGCAAAGAGGTGGTGGGGGGTCCCATCATACATTAGCACTCCAGAAGATTTGCCCAATTCTTATAATCAGACCCCCAAAAGAGACTTTCATAACTTTGCACTTGCCCCCATTTCGGCTTTCTAGGGACTTAATGCTGATTCTGCAATTCCCAAGTTGACCAATTTTCTCTTTATCCTTTGTGAGTTAAACATAAGAACTTAATGAAATTGTTTGTTGCTCTCATCTTAATTTTACATTGTAATTGTTTCACACAAGAAGAAGGCATGTCGTGAAGCCTTTAACTTCTATACATATTTGTAGTATATTTTAAATTAATGGTTTATCAAATAATTTAATTTAATAAAGATATACAAGTTGTTACATAAATTGGAAAATAGTGATTATATATATATATATATATATAAATCAGTTGAAAACATTAATACAATAGATGTGTCTTTTCCACCTCACTTCAGCTCATATTTCACAAACCAATCAAGCATCCAATACGTAAATTTAAATTACTTTCATGATTTTCTTTTAGTTTCTTCGAAACTTGATTGACAATGCTTCGATTGTTCCTAACTCATTTCCTTGACAAGGAAGTAACGAAGCATAGAAGAAATTTCTTGGTTTGGAGTCACATCAATTTTCTATTCTTCGAATTCCATCCATTAAAAGTGATTAAAAAAAACGTGGAAGTAGGTATCATGTAATATTTCCAAGTTCTAGATAGTTTGACCCGCGTGGATCCTTGAAAGTAAATCAAAACCACTGAAAATGAGAGTTATTAATTAGTCCTGGTGCTGACCAAAGTATGAATGAGTGTAACTAGCTTTTCCAGCACTCCATGTCAGCTTACGAAAAGGGAAAGCGATCAATGAACCAAGCAATATTTGTTTACATGATTGAGCAGTAAATTTACGAGAGTTATGTAACTCCCATCGAACTTCATCTTCATGTCTCGTATTAGGAGAATATTCTGGCATACAATCAATTATTAATCTTATTCCTCTCCATGCTCGAAAAGGCTAATGCCAGCTATCATTGCAAACAAATAACTGCAATTTGGTGTTGACAGGAATTAACTGTGTTAGAGTTGAAAAATACTGAGTCTTGCATAACGGTCCAAGAGCATTCTAGTTGTCAAACCAAAATATTGTGCCTTTGCCATCTCCAATCTAATTCTTGATATTAGAATGCGTAAAAGATCTAGTACCTAATATTTGTTGAAAAGTATAAGATTGAGTACTCTTTTAATCTACGGACCAAATTATCCTTCCTCGTTTAAAATGAAACATGTGTGCTCATTTCACCCAAAGACTCTACTTATCATAGCAAATCTTCCATAGCTTTTTAGCTAACAATACCTTGCTCATTCCACTAGCAAAATTGATACCCAATCTACCATATTTTTTGGGTAAACAAATGTTCACTGTCAATTGTTATCACCAAATATGGAGAATTATAATTAATTATAGTAATTCAAATTTTAAATTGTGTACACAATTAGAAAATTATTTTCATTTTAACTTTCTTCTCAAAAAAAAAAGAATAATGATTAAAGATATTTTAAATAAAGATTAGTACTTTTTAAAGAGAATCTAAAGGATATTATTATCTAATGTTCAATTAACAAGACTAACACAAAAATTAAATCTTAACAATTTTTATTTAGCACATATATGATAATTATAGTTGATATTATTATTATTGCTTTGTTAACCCCACCCAGTAATTATTCTTATTTTAAACATGATAGCGATCTTACACTTTAGAGTTTGTTTGTCTCTATAAGGCTTTTTTATTTTTTAAAATTCAATGAAAATTGATTTGGTTAATTTTATGGTTTGCGTTTTTCGTTTTTTGTTCCATATAGTTTTTATAACTTATGAAGTTATAAAAATTAAATTTAATTTTCTGTTTAAAATGGAATCAATCATTAAAGAAATATAGTATCTGATTATTTAATATTAGTTATTAATAAAAAGTATGAATAGGATAATTTGCTCATTTTATTTATTTAAATTTTATAACTTTTATAAATAATAATATTTTGAAATTCAATAACTGTTTAGTAAATAGATTTTACATTTGAAATATCTTAAATTACATAAATTTAAAATAATATTATTATTAATTATTAAAATATATTAATTAATTCACAAATAATTTTATTTACTTAATTATTATTTAAATAAAATTTAATGAAAATTTTACCAATATTTATTAACAAATATTACATGTAAAATTAAAATAAAATATTTTATATAAGTATTTATAAACTTAATTTATATTTATTTTTGTTTAATTATTAATTGTCCACAAGTTGTAAAAATCATATATTAATATTTCCAAATTTGAAAAGATAAAAGTCATATTTGGCAATCAACGAATTGTATCATTTGTTAGCTAACAACGGATTAATATAGTTGATTTGAAAAACATATAACATCAGCTATTTATTTAAAAATATTTGGTAAATTTAACTGTTTAATATTAAGTGTTTATGTGTAAAATGTCATATTATGATATAACTTTAAAAAAGATTTATAAAGACATGAGCATTACGAATATTCTCATAAGAATTTAAATACAATAAAAGAAGTCAATACCATCATTTACAGTAAAGGTTTATAATAATCTAAGAATGGCGTCTAGCTATCATTAAACTAGAAGCAATATTATCGAAATAGTTGTTATCTCTCAAGTTCTTAGTTCTTTAACAACTTCTTGTGTAGAATTAACTTCAATATCTTCAAATACATCAAGAGGTATAAATTCAGGATCTTGATCAATGATATTAAAGTCAAGTCGCTAATTGTGCTTCTTCTGATATAATTATGCAATGCAAAAAGCTGCACAAATTATTTTATTTTGATATATCAATGAATACTTAGGCATTTTCTTTAATATCTTTCATTGAGTCTTAAGAATACCGAAAGCCTTCTTAATACAACTTCTTAATGATGAATGTGCTCGATTAAAAGCTTTCGAGATCCTCTTAGAATTGCAACACAAAACTTTGATTGATAATACCTCACTACAAAAAATAGAACAATTTGCGATGTTTAAAAAACATCACAGAATGTCAAAAAACGTCACAGAATATAATTTACGATGTTTTTAAAAACGTCGCAGAATATGGTGTAGGTAAAAGGTTTTTGCGAAGTTTTCCATAAAATGTCACAGAAAACAACGACATTTCTCGACCTTTTTAAAAATATCACAGAAAGATTGGTCTTTCTGTGACGTTTCCTGGAAACGTCACGAAAAGTCATATTCCGGGACGTTTTGAAGAAAACATCAAAGAAAGTAACATTCCACGACATTTTTGAAAACGTCACGGAAAGCCACATTCTGCGACGTTTTTGAAACAACGCGGAATGTTTAAAAAAAGTCACAAAATAGTATTGTTTTCTTTTAATTATTTTTTATTTTTGAAAATAATTTTAATTTAATTATTTTTCAATTTTAATTATTATTTATTAAATAAAGCATTTTTAAAAATCTTATTTGTTTAATATCTATTCAATATTATTTATTTAATTCTTCAAATTTTTTATATTATTAATTTCAATAATTATTCATGTATCACAAGAATTTTAGTTAAATTTTTTTAATAAATAGCAATAAATCTTTTACCTTAAAAATAAGCGGAAGAAATCTCATCCTTTCTTTTTTTCAAATGTGTTTATTTACTTATTTTTATTCCAAAAAGAGAATCAATTATATGGGAAATACTTAAAAAATTATGTTAAAGGAAATGAGATAAAAGTTCAGTAATGAGATAAATAAAAGGATTTTTACAGAAAAATGATTAAATTTTAATTTGCCCTAGAAATAAGAAAAGTCATAGTCGGTGATGCCTTTGGAAGCCTAAGAATGAGGTCCAATCCCAGTGTTCCACGTCATTCCAAACCGACCTCCAACCTCACTTCCTCGTTATTATGATCGAAATCTGTAAAACAGCAACCGTCAGTAAAACGACACGCTTCAGAACTTGATACACACCACATACACAAAAAGCAAAGCTGGCGTTAATTAAACCAAATTACAAGAATATCTGTACTCATTTCTTCGATCTATTTTCCTCTTCTCCGATGGAAATCGCCTCCACGGCGGCGTCTCCCAATTGCCTTGTAGAGAACAATAATGGAATGAATTCACCGTCTTCGCTGTCTTCACTTTCTCTTTCGAGTTGTTAAAAATGCAGAACAAGATGTTCACTTCAAAGCAATAAGGCAGAGCACAGAAAGAAAAAAGATAGACTTCAACTGAATACAAGCAATCATATTCTCACATTCTTCATAGCAAATACAAAGAGAACAAAGAAGCTTACTTTCTCAGCAAGGTCAATTAATTAAGAAGCGGTCCCAACATCAACAACAACACACAAATTACTCTCCTTATTTTAATTTTTCATAACATATTGATGATCGAGATCTAACAAAAAAGAGATATAAGAATTGGGAGATCTTATGCTCTTCATTAAATCTTCTCAAATCAAATCACCATAACCATCGAGATCAAGACGGTTATTAGAGAAAGAGAGCAAAATATGAAAAAAGAAGAGAGAGAAAAGAAAATTGAAAGACTAAGAAAACGATAGCAGTAAAAAGAGAGCGCAACCGCGGAAGGGAGTGGAGGGAAAGTGAAAATACAAACGCATATTTATAAACAAATGGCTAGATCAATACCCCATTAGCGAAGTTTTATTAATAAAAAGTCGCATTTTCTATTTCGTGACATTTTATTGATAAAATGTCACAAAAAGTATTACAAAAAAATTCAAACTTTTCGTGACATTTTTTAAATGTCACGAAAAGTCTACACAATCTGCGACGTTTTATCAATAAAATGTCACAGATTGTTTTATTTTTTTGTAGTGCCTTTTCTTTAGGTAAGATGTCAAATATCCTTCTCTTTCCAAATAGTATTTGTCATAATTAATACGAATGATATCATAAAAAGTCCAAATTATGAATAGCAAATCCTATAAATCTTAAAATTACCTATCAGTGGTTTTGGAAATATGAAGCTCGGATTACCGATTGTATCAAGGAAAATATGAGAATCATGTGTGTTGATCCCTCCCAACCCACTCAAACCACAGTTGTTTATGCATAATTGACAAAATATATTTTGATTTATCCTAAATGTATTAAAACATCATTTGTCATTCATCCATAGTTCTCCTATTTGATAGGAAGCCAATCATGGCTCCTTGCATATACTTATTGTTATATACTTTTTCTCTATTGTTTGGTATCAATTTATATGGATTTAATTGATCATATTATCATTTTCTGCAAAAATTAACTTTAATGTATACTAATAACTTGGAACCAATAGTTTCTAAATTTTACGCAGAAACATTAGCTTATTGTTTGAAAATAATTTGGGAATTCATTTCATGGTGTAGTGGTGTTGGGATAATAAAAAAAAAAAGATCTACCCAGGGTATCTAACATCAACTTCTTTACTTAAATGTGCTAATCGACAACAATTGATTGAGTTTTTAATATTAGTAAATGAATTTGATAAATGTTATTTGATTTTTCTTAGTATACGTTTAAAACAACCAATTGAAATCCTTTTAAAAATTCTTTTTCTTTTCATCATGAATGTATTCCTGCAAAACAATTACACCGTTGAACTAGAATTAGAAATTATTGGTTCAATCCCAATTTTATAATTACGTTTCAATTTACTTCAGTCAATTAGCCAAATTAAATAAATTAAAAACTATTTACCTACATTCCAAATAAAAATAATTATTTAAATTAATGTTAGAAACAAAACTGAAAAATGTAATAGTTAATAAGCATAAAACTTATTTTTAATTATATGAAAATATAGTCCCTTAATAAAATTAATTATATGAAAATATAATCCCTTAATAAAATTATTCTTATCTTATAACCAAGACTAAAAAAAGATTTTTAATAATTTTGTCTATTAAAATTAACATTAAAATAATTTTTAGACATAATAACTATTTGTAGCAAAGTTTCTAAGTTTAAAAATATTAAAATATAAAAATATTTTTAAACTTAATGATTTAATTCTTCTTAATTACAAAATTTAATCCAAATATTAGTAAGTACAATGAATGCAACTCGAAACTTTCCTACTCAACCCAATATTTAAATCTAACATTATAGAAAATTTGCATTAATATAAACTGATTTGCGTTTTTGTATTGTACAATACCAAATCTGATGATACTTATTTTATTTAATTAAAAATGTTATAATTTTAAAAATAATGATACTGTTATGAAGCACAAAATTTATTAAAGAAAAAATCTAACTTAATTTAATTTTTGAATAAGCCAAATTTTTTTTACTTCGAGTAAATTGAATTCACACTTGATACTTCTTTATCTCTATCTCTATTTCTCTTTCTCTCTCCTCATCTCTCTTAGCGAAAGCAATAATAAAAGATGATAACCTGAGTAATTTGTAATAATTTTTTGGCACAATTATCTTTGTCCCTGTTATAAAAATGAGATCCAAATAACAAAAGTTCCCGCAAAGGTACTAATGTATGAAACTAATAGAAATTTAGATA
>JAOSBN010000006.1:36370049-36413157 GCA_027563595.1 Erythroxylum suave | reverse complement strand
AGGGAGTTTTCTTTCTTCTTTTAAATTAATTATTTAACCTCACACAATGAGCACCGCGCTTTCATGTCCGATGTTGGGCTTCGGAAACGGGGTCCAACAGATCAGACCTCTAGTTGTGCAATCACCTATAAGTCTTACAAAATGACATCATTACAAGGACTCGACTTTTATGTACCAGTGTCAAGGGTAAAGGGTTCGCTTAATCTATTGTGCATAGTATACGATTGGCCAATTATTTCCTCACCAATCACAAAAAATCATATACAAATATCAACTACAAAAAAAATCTTATAAGGTACCATGCCTTTATTTATCTGTCTAACCAATAAAATGGAAACTTGCCATAGCTTTAAACCAAAAGAGAACACATAAATGTAGTATACATGACTCAGTTACGCATAAGCAAGTTTCAAAACGTTTTTCATGAAGTGAAAGTCATCTTGTGCACTCCAAGTGCAAAGTTATTCAAAAATGTAGTTTCAGAAAATCAAACATTGTCCTTTGCACTTTGATTGTAGGTTAGTTGAATACAATATCATTCCTCAAAATATGAAATAAAAATATCAGTTTCACTCCAAGTGTAAAGAGCTATTCAAAATAATGTCATTTATTAAATACATAAATAAACTAGCATCTATTTGAGAATCAATTCTACTATGCTTTACCTAGGCTCAAAATTGACAAACAAGTCATCATGTATGTCTTCAGATGTCCTAATCCTATTTGAGAGATATGCTTTCCCCAACTCACCTCAAAAGAAGGTGTACACTCCTTTGACTTTAACAATCCTCGGTACGAGCTCCTTGATTCACAGCTCTTGAACCTTTATACATACAAATGCAATGTATTTACTACTCAGATATATATCTCATATTTATACACCATTACATAAGTGTATATAACAATATCATAATTTTTAAGTGATAGGATTCGACCATGAAACTTCTCACATGGTTTCTTTCCTTATTATTCACATAAGCTTTCTTTTGCATTTTCCAAGGCATTTAATGCCTTTGATCCAATACTTAGACCTCTCAAATCATAATTAAGCACGTTTTTACCTAAACACATTAGGCCACTACTCATCAATCTAAGCAAAAATTCAAGTTTACTCTAAGTATACATGAAACCCTCTTTCTAATGCACACCATTACAATCCTTAAATCCTAAGGCAAATTCACTAAGGCATTTTATCAAACACCTAAAGGCATAAACTTGAAAGCCTCCTTTTAATATACTTCTTTCTCATTTTTAATCATCAATTCACTTTATACATACACAATTAACATCATAGAATTCATTTAAATATCAATTTCAAAAGATATTCACAAGTTCACCAACTTTCACCAGAGAGAGGGCGTTTCGGTTTTGGTTTAAAGAAGCTTCTCCATGACTCATTTCATTCATCTAAACCATGTCTCATGCATATTCAAGCATGGAGAATGACATATCTTAATACCAAACTCAAAATCATAATGTAGAGAAAGATGAGCCAAAATTTACCTAAACATTCCTTCAATGATATCTTCCAATCCTTTGAAGATTTCTGAAAACTAATGATAGATTTTAGTTCCTTGACCCCAAATTACCTTAGAACACCTAGGTTTGGGTTAAAGAATAAAAAAAGTGGTGAAAGGAGGATGATGGCCGAAACTCCACTTCTCCTCCTTTCCTCTTTGTTTCTCTATTCTTTTAATTAAAATAAAGTGTCTCTAATGTTTAATGAAGGATGCACGGCCACACAATGAAGAAAGATCTAGATTATTGACTCTTCTTTGAACAAACATGGTGAAATTACCCTTTTGTCCTTAGCTTATTTGAAATTACCATTATACCTTCTAAGGTTTCCTAAATTTGTACTTAAGCCCAAACTTTGAGAATGATCAAAACTTTTTTTTTAATTTTTGGTCTATAGACTTTTGAACATTATAATGAAGCCCCTTAACTTTATAAAAAATACATATTGGTCCTCCAAAATTTGAAAAATTACAATTAAGTCCCTTAACTTTTAACAGGTTGTAAATAAGTCATTATATACATCAACTTTTCCAATCAAGCTTTCAAAGTGTCCTATAAATCTATAAATCATGTTTAATCACTTATAAAGCATTAGAACACATTTAACTCAGCCACCATGGCCATATCCATCAAATAAACTTGGTTTTACACACTTAGATGCTCATATGTCAGAAATCTACTAGATTTCGCTTACCGATGAACTCTAAGTTCATATAAGGGTATATAAATCAAAAGGATTCAAATACGTTTTTAATCTCATATACATCCAAGTATATATCAAAAAGATTCAAATACATTTTTGAACTCATATGCAACCAAGTGTATATCAATAAACTATAATATCTCCAAGTATAGTCTAATGCAAAAGGGAGCAAAAAGTCTAGGATTACAAGTCCTCCCCTTCAAAAGAGTTTCGTCCTCGAATCTCCTAAGTCAAGGATACACCTAATTCGAGGATACAAATAAATGTAGGTATTGATGTCTCATAGCATCCTCAGGCTCCCATTTCATCTCCTTCACCCTTTCACTCTTCCAAAGAACGCTGACCGTGGGAACTTCCTTGCTGTGTAACCTCTTTATTTGTCAATCCAAAATTTGGACTGATTTCACCTCAAAACTCAGGTGAAAATTTCATGGAACACGTTATGGATCCTATCTAATTTCGATGACAATTTCAACCTATATGCCACAGTCCTGATGGGCTCCAAGATACTGAAAGGTCTGATATATCGAGGCTTCAGCTTCCATCGGCTCTGAAATTGGATAATACCTTTCCATGGTGATATCCTAAGGAAAACCATATCACCAACTGTAAACTTTAATGGTTGTTACCTCTTATTAGCATAACTCTTTTGATGATCTTGGGTGTCTTTCATTTTCTCCTGGATGACTTTTACTTTTTGAGTGGTAATTTCTAGCAATTCGGCTCCTTCGACTTTAGTTGTACCAACCTCTTCCCAACATAGAGGTGTCCATAAAGGGCTTCATATGGTGGCATCCTGATGCTTGTCTGATAACTATTGTTATAAGCAAATTCGATCAAAAGCAAGTGCCAGTCCCAGCTCCCTTAGAACTCCATCACACATGCTCTTAGCATATCCTCTGGTATCTGAATAGTCCTCTCTAACTAACCATCAGTCTAGGGATGAAAAGCAGTACTAAACTTCAGTTTAGTCCCTAAAGATTCCTGGAATTTTGGCCAAAATCAAGAGGTGAATCTCACATCTCTATCTAATATTATAAAAACTGACACCCTGTGCAACTTCAGAATCCCATCGTTATATAGCTTTGGCAACCTCTGCAATGAGTAGGTTGTGTGGATAGGTAGAAGATGAGCAGAATTCGTTAATCTGTCTACAATAAACCAAATAGCATGGTGACCTTTCAATGTACGAGGGAGGCCAACTACAAAATCCATTTTCAAATGCTCTCACTTCCATTCTAGTAGGTAAAGACTTTAACATAATCGCTAGCTTTTGATGCTCTGCGTTTATCTGTTTATAAGGAAGGCATCTGTTCACAAATTCTGCTATCTAACTCTTCATCCCTAGCCACCAATAGCTCTCTCTAAGAGTTCGATACCTTTTGGTGCTACCAAGATGCATAGCATAAGATCAACTATGAGCTTCTTCCAAGATAGCTCGCCTAAGACCCTGGTCATCTAGCATACTGACTCTATCTCTAAATATTAATAACATATCTTCCCTTAGTCAAAACCCCTCAATCTCTTTGGATAGCATTCTCTCCAATAACCTTTAACTTGGGATCATCGGCTTGTACTCTTCTGATCTCATCAAATAGTATTGACCGAACTTCAAATTGTGTTAGTAATGTTCCGTCATTCTCAGCCACTGAGAGTCTAACCCTAAAACTCTGCATACTCTCAAATGAGTCATATAAGGATTTTGTCTAATAGTTACTACCAAACAGGACTTAGGACTCAATGCATCAGCTACCACATTTGCTTTTCTCGAGTGATAATCAATATCTAAGTCATAATCCTTAATCAATTCCAACCATCTCCTTTGTCGGACGTTGAGCTCCTTCTGTGTCATTAGGTACTTCAGACTCTAGTGGTCGGTGTATACATGACAAGTTTCCCCATAAAGATAGTGTCTCCAAATTTTGACTGTAAACACCACCGTTGCGAGCTCCACATCATAAGTTGAATAAATTAGCTTGTGCTTCTTTAGTTGTCGAGAAAAATATATGATCACTCGCCCAGCCTGTTAAGCACACAACCAAGTCCCTAGTGACTGGCATCACTGTTTATCTCATAACTAACACCCCAGGTAGGTAAAGCAAGCCCTAACGCAAAAGTTAGTCACTTTTTCAATTCCTAAAAACTCACCTCACATTTGTCATTCTATTGAAGTTTTACCTCCTTCCAGATAAACCTCGACAAAGGGGCTGCAGGCACTAAGCCCTCAACAAATCTCTGATAGTAACCAACTAACCTTAGAAAGCTGCAAACTTCTGTCACATTCTTAGACTGTTCTCACTCAAGTACATTCTTAGACTATTCTCACTCAAGTATAGCTTCCAACCTTTTTAAGTCTATAGAAATACCTTCTTTAGATAATATATACCTAAGGAATCCTATCTCCTTCAGCCATAATTCACACTTTGAAAACTTCACATACAATTGTCTTTTGCGAAGTATTTCTAACACAATTCGAAGATGCTTAGCATGCTTCTCCCTACCCTTAGAATAAACCAAAAGGTCATCAATGAAAACTTTGACAAATTGATCTAAATAAGGATGAAACAATCTGCTCATGAGATTCATAAATGCTACAGGTGTATTTTTCAATCCGAACAACATCACCAAAAATTCATAATGTCCATACCTCATCTAGAAATCAGTCTTGTGCACGTGACTTTCAACAATCTTCAACTGTTGATACCCATACCTCAAATCTATTTTTGAAAAACTATAGCTCCTATTATCTAATTAAACAAGTCATCAATCCTAGGGAGTGGATATTTATTTTTGATTGTTACCTTATTTAACTTCGATAATCAACATATAAAACAAACAACATTGGTGCTCCCATGGTGAATGGATTGGTCTGATGAAGCCTTTATCACAAAACTCTTACAACTGAACCTTCAGCTCTTTCAATTTTGCTGGTGCCATACGATATGGTGGTATAGATATCAGTGTTGTCACCAGGACTAAGTCAATAGTAAAATCAAACTCCTGATCAGGTGGCAGTCTAGGTAACTCGTCCGGAAAGACAAAAGGGAACTCACACACAATAGGGATATTTCCAAGTTCGACCCTCTTGACTGAAGTGTCAATCAAATGTGTGAGGTATGCTTGGCATCCCTGATGAATCAACTTCTTAGCCTTAACCACCGATATCAAAGAACTCAGAAATATCCGTTAATCACCAATAAATTTTCATCAGGACTCTACCTTGAGTATCAAACTCCACCTCTTTCTTATAACAATCAACCTTAGTGCAATGCCTCTCTAACCAGTCAATTCTTGATATCACCTCGAAATTCTAGAGATCGAGGGGAATAAGATCTGCCTCCAACACTGCATCACCCACCTTTATCTCACAGGCCATATACGCTTCATCACAAGCCACTTTCTCTCTAAGAGGAGTGACTATAATGAGAAGGGGATCTAACCGCATTAGGGGATGGCTAACGTCCTTAGCGAAGGTCACACTAACAAATGACCTTTATGCGCTAGTTTCGATCAAAACTTTAGCGTCTCTATCGAGAATACATAAAACAGTTAATTATTCTACACATTAGCAACTCAAACTATTTAAGAGTTTACTGTTACAACACAGAACATAAATCACAATATAATAATACAACAACGTAAAAATGTTACTTCCCCTTCCTCATCCAACCATGTTATCACTATAAATCAAAGAAAAAGAGACACTATTTAATAAAATAAATCGAACTAAGCCTAGCTTATCCGATATCCCTTACACCTCAAGGAATGTCAACAAGTACTCTTATTGAGGTTAAAAATATCAGACCATTAAGGACATCAACTTAACGATCCAAGACTCAACTTCTCGGCCAAAGATTGTCAAAACCCAAACTCAACTCCTAAAGCTCATAAATCTTTTCAAAATGGTAATAACGCTTTTGAAAAAATAAAAACCTTACTCTAATACCTATTTAATTGTCAAGACCCAGAATCACATCAGACACATGACAACCGTCACATACTCGGGTTAAGGATACTCACAGTACCCTTAACCCGACTATGCAAGGCAAACTGAATATCTTTAAAAACATTTGGACAGCAAAAAAGGTTCCCACATAAGGTCCTTTATAAACCACAAGACAATCAAGAGTTAATTTACAAAATTTTAAAATATATCAGCATAATCATGAGCCAATGTAATACAAAAGTACAAAATCGAGACTTCCCATGGGTGTTAATGCCCCAAAAATGTCAAAAGACCGTACGATCTACTCAGAACTTCAAACTCATCAAATTAGCCTGCATGGTTGGAAAGCGAAGGGGGTGAGTGCATTAAGTACTTAGTGAACAGGAAAGACATATATCATAAACAGAACCCGATACACACCAAAACAATATAAATAACCCAAAGATGGTTTTACACATCTAATATGCATATAACCACCTATGAATTGAATATGCATTACATAAAAAATTACATAGACCTAGTCTATAACTCATCCTATATTGGTTAGAAACCACATAGGCATAGCCTACTAATCACTCATTCAGTGAGCATAGGTTCCAGTCCTAGTATACAAGGTCACAAAAGTATCACACATAAAAATCAAATCTCGTCAGGAAGCCAAATCTCATAATAAGCCAAAATAGTTATATGTGTCACTACTAGTCAGCCAAACTAATTTATACACCGACTAATCTCGGTGTTGACTCGACTTTCATCTATGGTGAGTCCAAAATATGGTCAACAAGTGCATCATGATCAGACTTCTAGGTGTGCAATCACCTGCAAATCCTACTGAAAGGTGTCATTACAAGGACTCAACATTTATGTACCAATGTCAAGGGTACAGTGGTTGCCTAATCTGTTGTGTCTAGCACACGATTGGCCAATTGTTTCCTTATAAATCACAAAAATCATATAGAAATATCAAGTACAAAAAAATCAAGTATGGTACCATGCCTTTATTTATCGATCCAACTGATAAAATAGAACCTTACCATAACTCTAAGCCAAAAGAGAATACATACATGTAGTATACATGACTCAGTTATGCATATACAAGTTTCAAAATGTTTTTCATGCAGTGATTGTCATCTTTTGCACTCCAAGTGCAAAGTTATTAAAAAATGTAGTTTCAAAAAATCAAACATTGTCCTTTGCACTTCGATTGTAGGTTTGTTGAAAACAATATCATTCCTCAAAATATGGAATAAAAACATCAGTTTCTCTCCAAGTGCAAAGAGTATTTAAAACAATGTCATTTATTAAATACATAAGCATACTACCATCTATTTGAAGACCGATTCTATTATGCATTACCTAGGCCAAAATTCACATACCTGTCATCATGCATGTCTTTGGATGTCCTAATCCTATTTGAGAGATATGTTTTCCCCAACTCACCTTAAAGAAGGTGTACACTCCTTTGACTTCAATCCTCGGTATGAGCTCCTTGATTCACAGCTCCTAAGCCTTTATACATAAAAATGCAATGTATTTACTACTCAAACATATATCTTATATTTATACACCATCACATAAGTGTATAAAACACAATATCACAATTTTTAAGCTATAGGATTAGGCCATGAAGCTGCTTACATGTTTACATTTCTTATTATTCCCATAAGCTTTCTTTTGCATTTTCTAAGGCATTTAATGCCTTTGATCCAATAATTACACCTTTCAAAATCATAATTAAGCACATTTTTATCCAAGAAAATTAGGCCACTACTCATCAATCTAAGCTAAAATTCAATTTTACTCTAAGTATACATGAAAGTCTCTTTCCAATGCATACCATTACAATCCTTAAATCCTAAGCCAAATTCACTTAGGCATGTTATCAAACACATAAAGGCATAAACTTAAAAGCCTCCTTTAATGTGCTTCTTCCTCATTTCCATCATCAATTCACATTATATGTACACAATTAACATCATAGAATTCATTTAAACCATCAATTTCAAAAGATATTCAAAATTTCACCAACTTTCAACAAAGAGAGGGCATTTCGATTTTGGTTTAAAGAAGCTTCTCCATGAATCATTTCATTCATCTAAACCATGTTCCATGTATAGTCTAGCATGGAGAACAACATATCTTAATACCAGTCCCAAAATCATAATGTAGACAGAGATGAGACAAAATTTACCTAAACTTTCCTTTGGTGATATCTTCAAATACTTTGAGAATTTCTCAAATCTAATGTTAGATTTGAGTTCCTTGACCCTAAATTACCTTAGAACACCTAGGTTTGGGTTAAAGAATCAAAAAGGTGGGTGAAAGGTGGGTGATGGCCGAAACTCCACTTCTCTTCCTCTCTTCTCTTTTTTTCTGCTTTCTTTTAATTAAAACAAAGTGTATCTAATGTTGAATGAAGGGTGCATGGCGACACAATGAATAAAGATCTAGATTATTACTCTTATTTGATCAAACATGGTGAAATTACCTTAGCTTATGTGAAATTAACATTATACCCTCCAAACTTTCCTAAACTTGAACTTAAGCCTAAACTTTGAGAATGATCAAAAATTTTATTTTCATTTTTAGTCTCTAGGCCTTTGAACATTATAATTAAGCCCCTTAACTCTATAAAATTACATATTGGTTTGCCAAGAGTTGAAAAATTACATTTAATTCCCTTAAATTTTGACAGGTTGTAAATAAGCCCTTATGTATTTACATTAACTTTTCCAATCAAGTTTTCTAAGTGTCCCTTAAATCTATAAATCTTATATACTCACTTCTAAAGCATCAAAACATATTTAAATCAGCCACCATGGCCATATCTATCCAATAAACTTGGTTTTACATACTTAGAAGCTCATATGTCAGAAATCTCCAAGATTTCGCATACTGATGAACTTTAAGTTCATATAAAGGCATATATTCCGAAAGGATTCAAATAAATTTTTGAACTCATATACAACCATGTATATATCAATATACTATAAATCTCCAATTATAGACCAATGCAAAAGGGAAAAAAAAGTTCGACGTTACAGGTTGCTTAATGTGCGGCCTACTGACTTGCAAGTAGTTGGAAGTTGGAATAAAGTGGAAATTTGGAATTTAGTTAAAGAGAAGTGAGAGTGTTTAAAGGCTATAACTTAGAGAGATAAATTTAAAATGAAATTGAGTGAAAAAATGAAGTGTGACACGAATATATCGGTGAAGGAAGGGTAAAATGGAAAAAATTTAGCTGAAAATTTTGCATTGACAATTTTACCCTCCCATAGGCCACTTCACCAATTTCTGATTTTTTTCTTCTTTTGCCTTTCTACACATTCTCGAGATCACTTCCTAAATCTTTATAGCTCTTTTACCTCTTTTTTGCTTACTTCCTCGATCATCTAACTCATGTTGAAGTCTTATGCCTTCCTGAACTTATTTGAAAATGAAATAATCTAACTACAAAATTCAAACTATCTAAAAGTCAAAAGAAATAATATGAAATTAACAATCCATGGGTTGCGTCATGTGCAATGCTTCTTTTAACGTCGATAGCTCGATGCTCTTCTTGTGCTTAAGATGGTTCAAATGAATAGTCCAATCATTGATCTTACCATTTGCACATCCATTACCATGCCCTGGGTTCCACCTTCCTTCTGCTTCACCTTCCTTCACTTTCTCCTCTAGGATCATTTCTTTCCAAATGCATTTCCAATATCTTCCTATTGTTCTCAAGGTTTAGTTTCTTTAATGTTAGCTAGAAGTAAGGGAGAACTATTGTCATTCTTCAACACAGTGAAGGTTATTTAATGCTTTCTGACCCTTAGAGTTAGTTCACCCTGTCAATGCTAATTATTGAGCGAGTAGTATCCAAGAACGGTACTCCAAAGACTATAGAGGTTTCCACATCTTCTCCAATATCCAATAGAAATAAGTCTATAGGGAAGGTAAAAATAGCAATATGTACTTACGCATCTTTAATAATACCCTTCATTCAATGAACTATTCTCTCCATCATCTTCACTAGCATCTTTGTGGGTTCTAACTCTTCTAACTTGAAATTTTGACTAAATCCTGAACATTTTTTAATTTAACCTCCTCAGAATTCCTTGTCACCTTACTTGAAATTGACTTCCGTTGAGCTTGAATAGGGTACAAAAATTCTAGTCGAGGTTCCTTGATTGGCTTAATTACAAGCTCACTTGGAAGGAATTTCATATTTGCTTATCCTTCTCCCTTGTCTCCATCTTCTTTCGTATGTTTGATTTTTCTTTTCCTTGGTCTAAGTAATGGCTATGATCTTTTCCTTTGAATTAGATTCGATATTTCTTAGAAGGGTTCCTGCATTTCAAGTAGAAATTGCCTCTGTTAGCTGACCTACTTAGACCTCTAAATTTGAAAAGGCGTAGTTCTTAGTGACTTGCTTGAACTTGCTTTCGAGCCTCCGATGTGCATCCTCCATGCCACCATTTTTATCTAAAATCTTATCCAACTTAAAGTCCATTGAGCTCGATTTATCTTGTTGGAAACTTGATTGTCTTTGAGGTCTAAACTGTCCTCTAGCTTTGTTCATGCATAAGAAGTTAGGGAGATTCTTCCACCTATGGTTGTATGTGTTAGAGTAAGGATTTTTTTCCTCGTCCTCATCTAAATTGAGCTCCCATATAATTAACTTGCTTTGGATCATTATCCTTCATCAAGAAACAATCCACCATATCATGGTCCATCTGTCCACAGAGTTCACACTTTAGTTGCACGACTTTTACTAAGGCTTAGGACGAAGCCTTTATATTGTTGAGCTATTGAGTTAATTTGTCAATTTTTGCCTACATCTCCTTCATTTGATCAACAGTTACAATTCCTTTTTATTCTCGAAAGGTAGTGGGTTATCTATTCTGTTCGTTCATATATAGGCAGCTATTACTCGCCATCTCCTCTATTAACTCTTCTGCTTTATCTACCGTCTCTCTCATCAGTGATCCTCTAGAAGCTGCATCAATTATGCCTCTCATATGTTAGATTACTCCGTTATAGAATGTTTACAACAAGAACTCTTTAGGTAAGTTATGATGTGGGCATTTTTGTTGCAAATCCTTGTATCTTTCCCACTCTTCATAGATCAATTCCTTGTCACTTTATTGGAAGTTGGTAATCTTCTTGATAATCATCATGGTCTTGGTAAGGGGAAAATACTTGTCTAAAAAGGCATGAACTAGTTGATCCCAAATGGTGACATTGGCTGGGGAATGGTACTAGGCCTTTGCTCTATCTCTTAAGGTAAAAAGGAAAAGCCTAATTCTTACCTTATCCTCTAACATTTGATAATACCGAAAGGTATCTAAGATTTTAAGGAAATTTACTATATGTGCATCGGGATCTTCATTCGTTATTTCATATAATTGCACATTCTATTGAAGCATGTTTAGGAGGGCTGGATTAATTTCAAAAGAGGCTACTTGTACAAGTGGCCTAGCTACTCCTTGGTTAGCCACATTGAACCCTAGTTTAATGAAATCCATAAGGGTTCCTTATTGACATTTTTGGTTCACTACGTGATCCAAATCTTACTGAAATTCCTCGGCCATTATTGCTTTTGTGATTTCTTCTTCTTCGTGCCAAGCTTTCCTAATTGATCGTTCTAATTGAGTGATATCTAGTTCTAAGGTTTTAGCTATAGGACTCGAACTTCTCATGATTCTTGCATTCATGCAAGAGCATAGATTTAGTAATAGAAAGAAAGAACTAAACTAAAAACTAACTAAAACACCTTAGACTAAAGAACTAATCTAATCGCCTCCCCAGCAATGATGCCAAAAACTTGATCGTGAGTTGGCTGTGTGTAAGTTTTAATATTAACCTTCGATAATCTGCAAACGCACGGTTCATTAGCATAGTACCAAAAATGTTGATCCCACAAGGAGGGAGTTAATCTAATCCTAAAATAGAAGGCTAGAAATAAATAACAGAAACTTAAGATGCACGAAACTACTACAAGAATTTATTTAATTAATCAAATGAAGAATCAAACATGAAAATACTAATTACTAATCAATTGTAACATACCCAAGAATAAACCGAAAGAAATTACCAATTGAGAGAAAGGACAATTTACCTATCCTTAATGCTAACCTAACTGACTATGAATTGTTAGACTGTTGGTTCTAAACTATTCTAGGATTGGTTACTCTCTCTCGAGTTATAACCATTAACCCTAAATTATAAACCCTAATCAAATTATGGGGTTTACAATCTCTCAATTTACAACCTATCCAAAACCTTAATTAGTTCTGAAGTTCTCTAATAAATTATCGGGGAACCTATGCAAGATCTCTCTTCCCACATTTTCTCAATCTGATTCAATTCTTGTTTTATTAAATCACTTAACTCTCATTAGTCCAATTTAATCATTTTTCATTTGATTCACCCTCTTAGTCTATTACCGAATTATGCAATCCCATAATCAAACCACACTAGATCTAACAAATACGTAAACAATTAGATTTCCATTAATTCAAGAATAAAATTCTAAATGTGAGTTTAGAACATCTTCAACATTCTAGATCATATCATCAACTATTCAATCCAATTATACACAATAATAAAACTAAAAATAAACAAGAAACACAATCTAAATGGATGATGGGAGGCAACAACATTAGAAAACCTCCTAATCTAGGAAGTACATCAATTCAACTTCGTCGCCTCTTCTGTCTTTCTTCTTCTCTTCCTCTGTCTCTTGATGATTTCTTTCTAAGGTTTCTTGAGGTGGCCGATGCAAAAGCTCCTCTCTGCCTCTTTTTTTGTTCTTTAAATATCCTCTGATGGTCTAAGAAGCCCTAGGGTTTTTCTAGGGTTTGAAAGATCCAAAAAATCCCTCAAATCTTAACATTCTTGAGGGTCTACCCGACGTAGGCCACAATCATGGGTCATTTTCTGGGCTTCTACGATTATGGCATAAATGTCTCTGAAACTTTTCTATTCTTCGATGTTGACTCTGAAATACTAGCAAACACATTAAGGTACCTAAAAAAATATAATATTTAAGCTTAAAAGCTTGTATTAACCTATAAAACACTTAAAGAACAAATAATTAACAAACTAACACAATTCTAACCTAAACACATACTAAATGATTGGATTAATGACTACATACATATCAAACTATGCCCTAAATCATTATGCAATTTAGACTGATCATATATCAAGAAATTTTTATGGTTTGAAAAGGATGATATCCTTAGAGGAGGGAAAAAAATCAAATGGGATCAATGATACTGGAAAAAGTAGGAGAAGGACTAGGCTTGGTTTCTTTGTAAATAACTCTGCTAATCCTAGTAGCTAAGAGAATCTGGAGACTATTCAATGATAAAGGGGAATTATAGAGAAAATGGACTAATGAGTATTACCTAAAAGAATCTAGGTTCTAGCAATTAGGGGAAATGAAAGAACATTCATGGCCTTTCATATAATTGCCTAGGAATAGGCAATCTATTTACCCTTTTATCATAATTAAAATAAGAAAGGTCAAAAATATTGGTCCTGATTTCATAACTGGGCAATTCAAATTCTAGTAATGTTAAGGGAGGATCTTACATCACTTACAGCTAGAATTCCACTTCAGGCTTGAGTTATGGAAGTCATTAAATAGGATAAATGGTCAACAATCTTTATGGGCTTTCATAGATTGCATAATAATTTTTGTAATTATCATTATAACCCCACAAGGAAGGATAAAACAATCTGAAAAATCAACAAAAAAGGTGAATTCACTAACACTTGTTGTTTAAAAGCTCTCAGACCTTGGAATCTTATCATTTAATGGTATAACATTGTATGGAATGAATCCTTGAAGCCTAAAGCATACTTTATTACTTGGCTAGTTCTAGGAGGAGATTAAAAACAAAAAATAGAATTCAGCTATGTAGTCTATGCTCTCTTGACCCTGAAACCATAAATCACTTATTTTTCTAGTATAGTTACACCACCACCATCTAGAACTGATTGTAGCATAACATAAACTTGATCTACCTAATTGCTGAATAGGATAGCATACTGGTGTAGGTTAAGAATCAATATAAAAGAATGAGGAAAGACTAAAAATTTCTTAGCTTAAGATTGAACTACTAAATGTATAGAATTTGGAGTGAAAGGAATCAAAGATTGTTTAGGAATTGCAAAATAGAGAAATATGTTCATCCTCATAAGACTAGCTGCTGGATTAGAGAAATTCTTGTAGCTCACAAAGTAATTGATGGTCTGAGTTACTCACTTAAAAGAAGATGGAATCTGGACTAATCTTTTCATCATATCTACTAGCAACTCTAATTGATTATTGGTTTTAAGAGTTTTATGCTTTTTCTACAAACTTTTATCTGGACATCCCTATGCTAATGCTTTTTATAGGGCAATTCTATAACACCACATACCCCCTGGAAGGATATATAGAAGCTACATAAAATAGAATGAAAATAATCTAATACATGCTAAAACATTTCCATAAACTCAAGGAACAAACATTTCATTCATCAATAGTTGGGTCATACTCAGAACATAATATATACATGGTACTTATTACATACAAGCCTTAAATCTAAATCCAAACTGTATTACATTTTTACAAACCATTAAATAAAATACAAAATACAACATGTCTCGTTACATTGAAAAATAATACAAAAACAAACTGAACATTTCCAGAACAAAACACAATCATCCCGGCCACTGCGGTTATCTTTGTCCCAGTGTCAAGTTTTCTTGACTGAACCTACAGGAAGGCAAAACCACCATGCTAAGCATATAGCTTAGTAGGGAATAACTAAACAACATATAACCTGAAGACTGTTTCAAACCATCGTCTAGCATGTACATGCACTGAATCACAACAAATCTTAGACAACCTTTAATTTTTCAAATTACTGAACATTCTAATATCATTTGCTTCAAATCAGAATATAACTTATAAGAATAGAATATACTTGCCTCAAATTTATAAATATTTTAACAGAATATCAAAATCACAAAAAAAACTTTAAAGTATCTAAACAAATCTTGTTTATATCATACAACATTTTGTTGTATCAGAATTGAACTTAACTTATATCAAATCATAATTTATCTTATTTCAGAATTAAACATATATCAGAATACAAAATAAGTTAACCTGCTAATCCTTTTTATACAAGTGGGTAACGGGACCAAAACAGGAGATATCGTTGGTATCACAGAATAAGAGAGGCTTATGTCTCAACACCAAAGTGTCCTTATCAGGAGACATTGAAGTGACAATATCAAGAGAGACTTATGCCTCAAACACCGAAATGTTTATATCAGGAGACATCGAAGTGTCAACAACTTAAATGTGTCCAAGAGCAGCTGCAGACCCTTCTAGGCATGCCCATTTACCTACGACTAAGACTTAATAGTTTTAAAACAATCCATTTCAGATTTCAAAATCACAAGTAAAAGATGTTATGTCTTTATTCCACTTTCCTCAAACTAAGCATGTATATATACACATCCAACTAATAATACCTTATAAGCATAAAAATTTGTCATAATGTACCATTAAAGGCATTATATATTTACACATTCCATATCATGACACAAAGTTCCAATTTGTAAACAATCATATTCAATTCACATCACATAAACCTTTTGAAACACATTGGTATTCATACACATTCATCTTTAAACACATCATTCTTTTCAACATCAGAGACATTATTAATTAACCTCACATTCTTTAAGTAATGACCTCCATTAATAATCCATAACTCAATTACCTTTTACTCTATTAATCTAACATAATCTAGGTTCATTTTCAAGCCTTAATTAAGTTCAATTACACCATTATTAAGTACAATAACCTTTCATGGTACAATAATTGTACCTTTTATAGTCCATCATTTTATCCTTCCAAGCACTGCCCTCTACACGATCGTGACAGAAGCAATTGCATCTGTCCACATCCTTTTCTTTCACTTTTTCCATATTTTCTCAAGATAGGTTTTGGTTCAGTTTTGTATGGACATTTTGACATAGAAACTGAGTTTTTTGGGTAATATGTTCTTCTAAAAAATTGTTCCTCTATGTATTAAGTTTCTAGTGATATAAATTTAATGCAATTTGGTTCATTATTCCTAGAGTTATAACCAAAATACTACAGACTGATCTCAAATAGTGACTATAACCAAAACTCAACTTCAAGCCAAATTTTAGACTCTTAGAGAAGAAATAAAATTCTATTCCTTCCTGAAAATTGTAGAATTATGTATTTAGTTTAATATAAAATTAAAATCACCCCATTTGGATATCTACAGGTCAAGTTATGGATAAAATACTGATGTCTTTGTAATGGAACCACTACAATTAACTCATGTCATACACCTTCAACACCCCTTCACCATAGTTCATCAATTCCACCTTATTCATGCCTTAATTCGACATCAATTTCATGTCTAGAACCAATCCAAAAATCATTCATTAGGTAACTTAAAAATTGATATCTTCCCCAACCAAACCAAAAATTATCATGTAAGGATCATTTTTCCATCATACATTTCTCGTCATCTTATCACATATTTCATGCCAATTCAAATCACATAACACTTGTATCAATACATCCCATCAAGTTTAGAATTCCCTCACCTCTTTAAATTTAAATTCATACTTCAAAGAACCAACTATTCCAAGCAATCACCACACATCTAATATTAAAGTGAAAGTAGGATGTTTTTAGCACCAAAAAGACAGCAACATAGAAGATAACTTAAGGTAGTTTTCTTGATATAGTAACTTACAAAGATTCCAAGTGAAGATGATCCAAAACCAAGAGAATTTCTAGAAGTTGAGAGGGAATGAGAGTTTCAGTGGTGATGGAGAAAGAAGAGAAAACACAGTAGAAACTTTGCTTAGCCAAAATGTTAGGTGTCTTCAAATTCCTTAAGCATGTGTCACTTTGCATGTAATGCCATGTATCAATGGATTAGATTGCCACTAATACAGGCATTTAATTGCCATTTGTCTTCTTATAATACTGCCATATGTCATTAAATGATTAGTCCACATCTCACTCTAAGATTGGTCCACTTGTCATATAATAATTGACCTATTTTTCACATATTTATCTATGCCAATTGTTACTCAATTATAGGCATAGTCATATTAATTTTCATATACCAACTTATCTTGTCACTTGAAAATTTTCCTAGTTCAAATGTACATTTTTAATGTATTAATTCTCTAATGGTATTAATTTAATTCCAACTCTAATTTAATTCCAACTCCCAAAGTATGATCCATTAAACCAAAATTCAAGGCATATACAATTTACAATCATATCATAATTTCTCATACATATATTTTCATTCATATGTAACATTTCAACTAGGGTATAATTTTGGGCCTTACAATTCTCTACCCCTTAAAAAAATTTCAACCTCAAAATTCATACCTGATCAAAATAGTTGAGGATACTTAGCCCTCATAGTCTCTTCTAGTTCCCATGTTGCTTCCTCAAGTCCATGGTGTTGTCAGAGTAATGTAATAAAAGGTATTTGCTTGTTTTTGAGTTTTCTAACTTCTCTGGCTAAAATAGACACAAGCCCTTTGTTATACGTCAAATGCAGTTGTACTTGAATTTCTTGCATAGGAATCTTATGTGTATCATCAGACCGATATCTTCTCAACATCGAAACATGAAACACGTCATATAACTTGGCCAACTCACCAAAAAGAGCCAATTGACAAGCTACTGCTCCAACTCTCTTAAGAATCTCATAAGGACCGATTTATCGTGGACTGAGCTTACTTTTCTTACCAAAATGAAGTATGAGTTTCCATGGTGATACTTTTAGGAATGCCTTATCACTACCTAATATTCAATATCTTTTCTTTTTAAATCAACATAAGACTTCTACCTATCACTAGTAGCTTTCAATCTTTGTTAGATAACTTGAAATTTATCTTCAGTATCTTTCACAATATTAGGCACAATCATCTTGTTTTCACATAATTCAGTCCAAAAAACTAGAGTTCTAAACTTCCTACCATATAAAGTTTTATAAGGCGCTATGCCAATACAAGTCTAATAACTGTTGTTATAAGCAAACTCCATCAAAAAAAGATAGTTATCCTAACTTCCTGGGATTTCTAACACACATCCTCAAAGCATATCTTCTAATACCTAGATAACTTGTTCAGATTATCCATCTGTCTGGGGATGGAAATCGGTACTAAAGTTAACTTGAGAACTCAAAGCCTTTTGTAGACTTTTCTAGAATCTCGAAGTAAATCAAGGATCACGATCAGAAATAATAGATAATTGCACCCCATATAACCTCACTATCTCATTCACATATGGGTCTGTAAACCTATCCAAAGAATAATCAGGAGGAAAAGGCAGAAAGTGAGCAAACTTGGTGAACTTATCAACAATCACCCATACAGCATCATGATTCCTCTAAGTAAAAAGGAGTCTATTAACAAAATCCATGGTAATGTTGTCCCATTTCTGTTGAGGAATAGAAATAGGATGTATTAAACTAGATGGGACTTGGTGCTCAGCTTTAACCTACTGACATGTCAAACATTTAGATACATAGTCCACTACATCACGTTTCATACTTGACCACTAGTAAGACTTCTTCAAATCTTTATACATCAGATTTCCAATAGGATGCATGGTAAAGACATTTTTATGGGACTCAAACAATAACTTTCTCTTCAGCTCATCATTAGCTGGCACACACAATCAATCTTTATAATATAAATCACCATTACTCTTCACAGAAAAATCAGGTTGTTTGCGTTCCCGAGAAGCCAAGATAAGTTGTTGCAACTTATCATCAACTTTCAGAGCATCACAAATTTCTTGCCTTAAGATAGGCCTAGCTTTCAATTGAGCTATTAAAACCCCATCAGATGTAAATTTTCTTTCAATATGTTAAATTGATAATGTTGAAATAGTCTTCTGACTCAAGGCATCAGCCACCATATTAGCCTTACCTGGATGGTAGTCTATAATGTAGTCATAATTTTTAAACAGTTCTCACCAACAACTTTGTCTCATATTAAGTTCCTTTTGAGTAAGTAGATACTTCAAACTTTTATGATTAGTGAAGATCCTACACTTTTCACTATACAAGTAGTGTCGCTATATTTTCAAAGTAAACACTACCCCTATAAGTTCAAGATCATGCGTAGGGTAGTTCTATTCATAAGGCTTCAATTTCCTAGAGGCAAATGCAACTACCTTTCCATCCTGCATCAAAACACAACCCAAACCATTTCTAGATGTGTCACTAAACATAACATATTCCTTATCAAAAGTGGGATAAGCTAATATAAGAGCTTCAGTAAGCATTTCTTTCAGTTGATCAAAGGCTAGCTTGACATCTATCGGATCATTCATACTTCAATCCTTTTCGTAGCAGTTTAGTGAAAAGGGATGCTATCACCTAGAATCCCTTCATAAACCAGCGATAGTAACCCTCCAAACCTAGAAAACTTCTCACTTCCATCAAATTCTATGGCAACTTCTAGTTAATAATTGCTTCGATCTTAGTGGGATCAACTATAATCCCTTGAGAAGAAACAATATGTCCTAGAAAAGATACCTCTTAAAGCTAGAAATCACACTTACTCAACTTAGCATACAACTGTTTTTCCCACAGGGTTTGTAACACAATTCGCAGATGCTCAACATGATCACGCTTATTCTTGGAGTAGACCAGGATATCATTTATAAACACCACTACAAAATGGTCTAAATAAGGCCTAAACACTCTATTCACCATATCCATAAATGCAGTTGGAGTATTAGTTAGCCCAAATGGCATCATCAAGAATTTGTAATGTCTATAACGAGTCCTGAATGCAGTTTTCGGAACATCCAGATCCTTTAATTAAAATTGATAGTATCCTGATCATAGATTTATCTTGGAAAATACTCTTGCACCTTTCAATTGATCAAATAGATCTTCTACTCTTGGTCACAGATACTTATTCTTCACTGTGACTCTGTTCAGTTGTCTGTAATCAATGAACATCCAGAGAGTACCATCTTTCTTCTTAACAAATAGAACTAGTGCTCCCTAAGGTGAGACACTGGGTCGAATGAACCCTTACCAGAATCAGTCGATAAGGGAAAGTCTTGTTGCCTTCCCCTATCTACTGATCTATAAGTAAATTATGGAGCAGTGGAGGCACCTTCATGACTCTACTTGCCCGAGGACTAACCTCCTTTAGCAAGCCCCTTCATTGAGCCTTTTCTCTCTTCACCATCTCTTGCTTCTCTATCTTAATAACAGCTTGCACTAGCTGATGGCAACTCAGTTACTGCAAGAGAGTAATTGCCACCAGATGCTCTTTGAGTGAATCATTCAAACCATCCTCAAATTGATAACACTGGGACTCCTCGATAAGTAACAATTTAGGTGCATACTTGCTGAGTCGATTAAACTCTTTATCCTACTAAGCAACAGACAGGTTTCTCTGCTTCAGGTTTAGAAATTGTTTCCACTTCTCCTTTCTATAAGCTTCCATCACATCCTTGGCTTTAAATTTTTGGGGGAAAATCCCAAGTTAAAAGCTCCAGTAACTGAGGATTTCTCATAATAATCTTCCACCATTCATAGTTTGCTCCCTGAAGAAGAGAGGTACCACAGTGCTCCATCTAATCTGGTGGGTAGCTAATTTCATCTGACACCCTCTTCACCTTTTCTAACCAAAATTTAGCTCCTTCAAACTCCTCTAGAGATGTTCCAGTAAATTCCTTAGCTCTATACTTCCGTATCTGATCAATTGGAGCTTTACATGCCATCATATAGTGTAGCAAAGTCATCATGTCTTGCGACAGCTTAACCAAAGCCTCCCCCTGAGCTGGAGGTGGAGGTGGTGGTATTTCATCTCAATTCACCCCAGAGGGTCCAGATATAGATGGATGAGAGCTCAAGATTATTACTCTCTGTAACCTCATCAACGACTTCTTAATATACTTCCATATTTAATTCTATAATTAAAACATGAGACAAACCACATTAGGCAAAACACCACTCTAACATCCACATATAGGAAAATTGTCAAGTGCCAAGATAAATTGGTACATGAAAATTCGTATGACTATGCCTATAATTGGGTGACTTTTGATAGTTGTATTTTTCATGATGCTTTGTGGTTCAATTTGTTATACATTTAGTCTTAAATTGAGTGTTGAGTATGCATTTAGGCTTAATTAGGTTAGTTTTGTTTTTGTGTTTTTTATGGGTTAGTTGGAATCTTTGAGCTTAAGTTGTATACTTTTGAGGTACCTTGATGTGTGTGCTAGTGTTGCAAGGTAAATAGGGAAGACCGATGAAGATTTGAAGATTTTTAGATCAAAAAACATAGGAAACGAACGTGCACATTGGCTATGATTGTGACAGAGAAGGAAGAGGAAGAAGTAGCCAAGTCACAAACGTGCACTTTAGGCCATAATCGTGACGGAGAGCATCAAGTCAGGCCGCGATCATGCACTTCAAGCCACGATCATGATAGAGAGGGTAAAGAGCCAGCCATGATCATGACATGTAGGGCCATAATCATGACATGCAGGGCCACGATCGTGCCCTACGTCGAGCTGACACGAAAACTTGAATTTTGAGTGATTTTTTGGACCATTTCGACCCCAAGTTTGACCTAAGGCTACTACAAAATAAATAGAACACTACAAGACAGCCACCAGCAGTGATTAGAGAGTCAAAAGACTTGTGCAAAAAAGGGAGATTCTACAAAAATCCGAGAGCAACCTAGAGAGAGATCAAGCGATTAAGGAAGGAGAGAAGGAAGAGAGGCATAAAGATACGTTTGATGTGACATACCTCTCAGAACAGGCAGTTTCCTACAGTCGCGACCTCTGAGATCCATTCCAACATTATTTTTTATTTCTATTTTGGATTTCATTGATGTATGAGATTTGAATATTTATTGGAATTATTGTTGTTAAGTGTGGATCTTTTGTCTAAACTCACTTTCAGGTGTTTTATTCTTGAGTTTAATAAAGTTTATTTGATTACATTTTATTTGATTTAATTGTGATTCAATTTCGATTCTTCATAATTTGGTAACAAACTAGGAGGGTGAGTCAGGTGAAAATCATCGATTTAGGCTAACGAGAGTTATGTAAATCGATAGGTAGAGAGTTGAATCATACCGATGAGTCGCGTAATGAGAAATCGAGCATAGATTTCCTATAGGTTAATAGGCAAATTCAGAATCAATTTAGGTTTTGGACCAGTTGCAAATCAAGAGATCACAATTCCCCTAATTTGAATTAGGGTTTATCAATTAGGGTTAAGAATTATAACTCGAAAGAGAGTAATTCACCCTAGGATCATCTAGGGCTATTAAGTCGGAAATTGCATAATTGGGTAGATTTTTCCTTAGCTTTGAATAAATGCCCCCTTTCTCTCAATTGGTCATTTCTAGGTTGAGTTTCGGATTATTTGTATGACTTGTCTATTTTGTACATTATTTTGGTGCTTTAATTTCTAATATTTAATTCTTGATTAATTTAATATTTGCATTAGTTATTCAATTAGGTTAATTGAGAACTTATCTGCCTTTAGATTTTATGACCAGTTCCCTTCCTCAGAAGATCGATACCTTAGGTACTACGTAAATGAGCCGTGCACTTGCAGTAATTACCAAGGTTATAATTAGTAAAACTTAGCACGTGTAACCTTGAACGATTAAGTTTTTGGCACCGTTGTCGAGGGGGGTAAAAGTTAGTTCTTTAGTTTAGGGCTTTTCACTTTTGTGTTTTTATTTTTATTATTTTTTTAAGAAAATAAAAAAAATTATAGAAAGAGTTTGGAGCATAAAGTAGAGACACATCAGGATATCTTAGAATGAGAAATGAGACATCTAAAGAGCTGGATGCCAGAAAGAAATGGAAAGAACAATGATGGAAGGTAGATATTATAAAGAGCAAGGAAATTTTGAGAATTACCATAAGTTATGGTATGGTTAGGGAAATAATGAGTCTTATTGGAATCCATACACTTTGGGGTGGTAGATTCACCCCGAATTCTATTAGCCCAACAATGTAGGGACTCATTTAGGAATCTAGTTCATGGGAGTCCAAGGCAGCCAAAATCGTGGATAAGCTCACAGATATGGAACAAAACCATAAGAGATTTGAAAAGAAGTTTGAGTAAGTAACAGAAGATCATGCATCTTTTATTCATAATCTAGAGGTTCGAATAGGCCAACTTTCCAGGGAATTTTGTAAGCAAAGTGTGGAAAACTGTCTGCACAATATGGAAATAAATTCGATAAAGTCATGTCAAGCTACCACACTTAGGAATGGGGTAGAGCTAGCAAACCAATGGACCACCATATTGAACCTTACTTGATTGAAGACCAAAAGATGGAAAAAGAGATTAAAGAAAAAAATGTTAACCCTCCCTTTTATTCATTAGTTCTTGATATACCATATGTGGAAAATGAAAAATCTTAGGTAGATGTCCTTGCAAAGAACCCTATGCTTTGGATTATTGATGATGAAGAGATATTCAACATGAATGATACATGTAAGAATCCGAAGGTTAGGAGCTCTTTCAGGATAATTGATGACAACAGACATCGAGTTGGAAGAAAGTATGGAAGTCTCTATTCAAGAAGCCAAAGAAGCTGAAGAGACAAAGGTGATTAAGGAAGAAAGCGAGCAACTTACCTTCTTATCGGGCAACCTATTAGATTTTATGGAAGATTCAGGGGGTTTTGTTATTCCCTATTTTGTGGACGGCTCGTTTGAGAAAAGGACATTACTGAGCTTAATTGGTTTTCATAATTTTATCAATATTGTCCTTCTGATCATTTTTCAATTTATAGCTTACTTACAAGCTACAAAACTAAGGTTGAGCAAAAAGGGTGGAAGCAAGCCACTCATAATTGATCTGGGCTGAGATTTAAAGGATGCAAGATCAAGCTAGTTATATTTAAATTGTTATGTAGTTAGGTTTGTTTTAATTTCTAAAATAAGTTTTAAATAATTTGGAATGGTTTGGATTGCTAATTCTTTTGCTCTCTTGAATCACCTATAAGATAGGGAAACATTCTCGATGTTAAGCAAATCTGATCTCAACATTATCTTCATCATAACCTCCATCACCATAAACAGTTTAGTGTTATAACCGCATTTTCTTGTCATGTTTTTCGTCTAATGTGTTTCTTTACCCCTGGTGTGTTGTGTACCCTTCTCACATTGAGGACAATGTATTGTTCAAGTCTAGGAGGGATTTTCTGTTTTTGCTTTTGTATGTGATTTTTGCATATGTTATGATAGTTATTAGATTGCAATGTGTCAAGTGTATGAATGTGCCAATGGCTTAGATTGAATGAAATTCTTTTAATTTTGGACATAGTCTATTCGATTGTGAACTATCATTAGCCTACGAAATTAGTGAATTAGGGGGCCTTTGGATAATTATACAGCCTAATTAGGACTTAGAGTAAATTTAGCACCTCTAGATTGTCACATTCATTCATAATTTGAGGCCTTTTAGCTTAAGTAGCTTAACTAGTATTTTTCATGGAAACGAATAGCTAAGAGCCACAAGGTAGGAAATAAATTTGAAAAAAATGTTAATTAAATAAATTGTTATTCCGCTGACCTTCAGGTTATGAATAGAGCTAAAAGCCAGTTGAAAGCATGATAATAACTAAGTAACCAGATCGACACACATCACAAATGTGTGTCTCCGAGTAAAAAGGCTATAACGACATTTCAACCAAGCTGTTAATAAATGACTTAGTTGAGTTGTCGAATCAACATTCATCACAAATGTTTGCCTCTGAGTAAAATGCTAAGTCCTGATTTAAAAAAATAAAAAAAATATGTGTTTTAAATAAAAATCTATTAGACTTGTAATAAGCTTGAATTTCATGGAATTATAATTAGGAACAGTTACAAAATTAAGGGACCGAAAAATTATTAATTTATGTGCACAATTGAAAAGGGTAATTAAGTTAACATTTAAATCTTGATTTAGTTGTGTATTTAGTTCAAAGCCCCTAACAACTTTTTTTTTTATAATGATTTGCCATAATTCGAATAGTTGTGTCCAAGATTAAACTTATTTCCTGAAGATTAGAGTAATTATCAGATAGTTTGGGGATGTTGATAGTTGTCTTTTGTATGATGTTTTAGGGTTTAATTTGTTATGCAATTAGTGTTAAATTGAGTGTTGAGTATGCATTTAGGCTTTAATTAGGTTAGTTTTGTGTTTAAGTGTCTTTTATGGGTTAGTTGGAATCTTTGAGCTTAAATTGTATATTTTTTAGGTACCTTGATGTGTGTGCTAGTGTTACAGGGTAAACAGGGAAGAAAGGTGAAGATTTGAAGAGTTTCAAATCAAAAAGCGTAGGACACGATCGTGCACATTGGCCACGATCGTGACAGAGAAGGAAGAGCAAGAAGCAGCCAGGTCACGAACAAGCACTTGATCGTGACAGAGAGCATCAAGTCAGGACATAATCGTGCACTTCAAGCCACAGTCATGACAGAAAGGGTAAAGCGTTAGCCATAATAGTGAAATGTAAGGCCACGATCGTGCCCTGCATCGGACTAACATAAAACTCTAATTTTGAGTGATTTTTTACACCATTTCGACCCCGAGTTTAACCTAGTTTTGTTACAAAATAAATAGCACATTACAAGTCAGCCACCAGCAATGATTAGAGAGCCAAAAGACCTAAGCAAAAAGTTAGATTCTGCAAATATCTGAGAGAGTTCAAGCGATTGAGGAAGGAGAGAAGGAATAAAAGCATGAAGATACATTTGACGCAACGTACTTCCCAAAACAGGTAGTTTCTCGCAGTTGCAACCTCCAAGATCCATTCTGACAATATTTTCGATTTCTATTTTGGATTTCATTGATGTATGAGATTTGAATATTTACTGGAATTATTGTTTTTGGGTGTTGATCTTTTTTCTAAACTCACTTTCAGGTGTTTTATTCTTAAGATTTATAAAGTTTTTTTTATTTTGTTTTATCCAATTTAATTGTGATTCAATTTCGATTCTTCAAATTTTGGCAACAAACTGAGAGGGAAAGCCAGGTGAAAATCATCGATTTAGGCTAACGAGAGTTAGGTAAATTGATAGGTAGAGAGTTGAATCAAACCAATAGAGTCGGGTAACGAGAGATCGAGCATAGATTCCCGATAGCCTAATAAGAAAATTCAGAACTAATTTAGGTTTTAGACCAGTTGCAGATAAAAAGATCGTAATTCCCATAATTTGAATTAGGTTTTTTCAATTTGGGGTAAGAATTATAACTCGAGAGAGAGTAATCCACCCTAGGACCGTCTAGACCCATTAAGTCAGAAATTGCATAATTGGGTAGATTTTTCCTTAGTTACAAATAAATGCCCCCTTTCTCTCAATTGGTCATTTCTAGGTTAATTTTCAGATTATTTGTATGAGTTGGCTATTTTGTTCATTATTTTGGTACTTTAATTTCTCATATTTGATTCTTGATTAATTTGATTTCTGCATTAGTTATTCAATTAGGTTAATTATGAACTAAGCTGCCTTTTGATTTTAAAACTAATTCCCTTCTTTGTGGGATCAACACCTTACGTGCTACGCGAACAACCTGTGTGCTTGTGGTAATTACCAAGGTTATAATTAGTAACACTTAACGTGTGTAAAGTTAAGCGAACAACATTTGGCATAGTTAAATATGTGACAAATGGACCAATTATTATGTGACAAGTGGACCAATCTTGGAGTAACATATGGACTAACCATTTAATGACATATGCCAGCATGATAAGAAGACAAATGGAAATTAAATGTATGGATTAGTGGCAGCCTAACCCATTTATACATGGCATACATGCAAAGTGACACATGCTTAAGGAATTTGAAGACACCTAGCATTTTGGCTAAGCAAAGTTTCTGCTGTATTTTCTCCTCTTTCTCCATCACCACCGAAACTCTCACTCCCTCTTAACTTTTGGAATTTTTCTTGGTTTTGGATCATCATAACTTGGATCCTTATAAGTTATTGCATCAAGAAAGCTACCTTAAGTTATCTTCTATGTTGCTATCTTTTTGGTGCTAAGAGCACCCTACTTTCACCTTAATCTTATATGTGTGATGATTACTTGGAAGGGCTGGTTTAGTTGGTTCTTTAAATTAGGATTTTGAAGTTAAAGAGGTATGTCAATTCTAAACTTGATAGCATGTATTGATACAAGTGTTCTGTGATTTGAATTGGCATGAAATATGTGTTAAGATGATGAGAAATATATGCTAGAAAAATGATCCTTGTATGATAATTTCTGTTTTGGTTTTCATCTGTGGAGATATCGATTTGTAGGTTACCTAAAGAATGATTTTTGAGTTATTTCTGTACATGAAATTGATGTGGAATTGAAGCATGAATCAGGTGGAATTGTAGTGGAATTGATGAACTATGGTGAAGGGGTGTTGAAGGTGTATGACAAAAGTTAATTATAGTGAATAGACATCGATAGTTTAGCCATAACTTGACTTGTAGATATCCAAATAGGGTGATTTTAATTGTATATTAAACTAAATACGTATTTCTCAAATTTTCGTGAAGGAATAGAATTTCGGTTCTATCTCTAAGGGTTTTGAAATTTGACTTGAATTTGAGTTTTGGTTACAGTCACTGTGCAAGATCAGTCTGTAGTATTTTAGGTATAACTATAGGAATAATGAACCAAATTGCATTAAATTTATGTCATTAGAAACTTAAGACATATATGAACATTTTTTAGAAGAACATATCTCCCAAAAAATCCAGTTTCTACGTCAAAATAGCCATAAAAAATTAAACTAAAACTTGTCACGAGAAAATTTAAAAAAAGTGCAGGAAAAGGATGTGGACAGATGCAATTACTCCTGTCAATATTGTGGAGAGGTACCCCAGGATCATGCAAAGTGCTTGGATGGATAAAATGTTGGTTTTGGACAATTATTGGATTATGTAAGGTTATGGTACTTAATAATGGTGTAATTGAACTTAATTAAGGCTTAAAAATGAACCTAGATGATGTTAGATTAATGGAGTAAAATGCAATTGAGTTATGGATTATTAATGAAAGTCATTACTTAAAGAATGTGAGGTTAATTAATAATGTGTCTAATGATGAAAAGAATGATGTGTTTAAAGATGAATGTGTTCTTATGAATACCAATGTGTTTCAAAAGGTTTTTATAATGTGAACTGAATATGATTATTTACAAATTGGAACTTTATGTCCTGATATCGAATGTGTAAATACATAATGCCTTTAATGGTACATTATTGCAAATTTTTTTGCTTATAAGGTATGAATAGATGGATATGCATGTATATATGTTCAATTTATGGAAAGTGGAATAAAGACATGACATCTTTTGCTTGTGATTTTGAAATCTGAAATGGATTGTTTAAAAACTATTAAGTCCTAGTAGTGGGTAAATAGGCATGCCTAGAAGGGTCTACTGTTGGTCCTGGACACATTAAAGGTGTCAACACTTCTATATCTCCTAATATAGACACTTCAGTGTCGAGACAAGAGTCTCTCTTTTGCTGTGATACCAATGATGTCTCCTATTCTGGTCCCATTACCCACTTCTATAAAAAGGATTGGCAAGCTAACTTGTTTTGTATTCTGATATATGTCTAATTTTGAAATAAGATAAAGTTTAATTTGATATAAGTTAAGTTTAGTTCTGATACAGCTAAATGTTGTTCTAATATAAACAAGATTTGTTCAAATACTTTAAAGTTTTGTTTTATGATTCAGATATTCTATCCAGATATTTGTAAATTTGAAGCAAGTATATTCTATTCTGATATGTTATTTTTTGATCTGAAGCAAATCTATTCTGATATGTTATATTTTGATCTGAAGCAAATGATATTGGAATGTTTAGTAATTTGAACAATTAAAGGATTCCTGAGATCCGTTACGATTCAGTGCATATATAAGCTAGGCGATTGTTTACAACAGTCGTTAGATTATATGATGTTTAGTTATTCCCCACTAAGTTATATACTTAGCTGGTGGTTTTGCCTCTGTGTAGGTTCTAATAAGAAGACTTGAGACTGGGACAAAGACAACCGTAATGGCCAAGAAGATTATGTTTCGATTTTGAAATGTTTAGTTTGTTTTTTAGTTGTTTTTTAATGTTATTAGACATATTTTGAGGTAAAAATGAAGAGGTTATGAATCCTAAATGATGAACTATGGAAATGAAGTGTTTGATGTATTATGAATGAGATATATTATGGAAAGAGTTAGGACAATATGTATGATAAGATTAAGTAAAAGATAATGAATCAAATGAGTAGAGTTTTGTGAATTTTAATGCAATCGATATGCTAATTGAATTAGCTTGTAATGAAATTACATAAATGGATGTTAATATTGGAAACTTTTAGAGTGTAAATGATGTTACTATGTATATTGAATTTATGGAAGAAATGATGAAGAAAATACAGGGCATGATCTTGGACCTCACCCCACGATCGTGGCCTAGCAAAATGTTGGTTCTGCCATGATTGTGGAAAAATCCCCATGATCGTGACCAGTCCTACAAGTTCCTATCATGATAGTAAGAGGAACCAATCCCACAATCGTGGGCAAGTACAAAGGGAGAAAGGATGTCCTTTAAGTGATGTTTGAGATAAATAGCGTTAAGGAACTCACTTATGATGTAATTAGGCTTGAATGAGACCTAAAATTAACCTATTTGATGATGGACTAGATGATTAAAGTGAGTAAAGTGTATTAGGTAATAAAGAATGATTGAAAGATGATGTTAAATGATTATGAGATGTGAATTAAGGAATTATACATGGGATTTTCATTGAGCATGCATTGTACATAACAAATATACATATGTGTATGATTGAGTATTTATGTTATAGTGCAAATTAATAATGTGTAAATGTGAATATGTTGCATGATATAGAAGCACAAATAGAGGCATGATATAGAAGCATAAATAGAGCGCCTACATCCAGACATTATCAGGATATCGAGGCAATAGTTATCTAGAGCAAACTGTGAGTAGACCTAGAAGCTCTCATAAACCTAGATGCTCTCATATTATTGATTGTTTTGTTTAAAATTCTATATTGAATTATAATGATGTGAATGTGTTGCTTTTGGATATTGATAGTCTGAGGTGTTTGATGCATGACAATCATATTGGAAGTGTTCATTGTATGTGAATTTGACAAAATAAGTGATACTCAACATATTTGTTGAATGTCAGACTTAGGTTCGATAATATGTCAAAGTGAATATATGTGACTGATTGATATGTGAGAATTGAAGCATTCCATTACATGAATGCATGATCAGATAAAGGCAGTTATTACAAGAGTAGCCACCGAAAAAGAGCTTAAAGCTTATAATATGATTAAGAGCCAAAGGCTCACTATATATGATGAGCCTAATATCCCCAATGGATACAGGGAAATTATTAATAAACTCGGTATCCACATTGGTTAGAGGACAGTTCAGGCATGCGGTCACAACAACGTAAAAATTAAAAGTGAGTCTCATAAGCATTGCATATACATTTGATATGTATGTTTTAAATGATTGAAACAAAGTGTCTAACTTGTTATGGATGAGAAATGTGAATTAAGTGAACAAAATGATGTTGATGTTATATGTTGAATTTTGAAGTGATATACCTTATGTGATGATGTGAAATATCTGTGAACTGTGTGTGTTATGTGATATGAGTGAGCCTCAAGGATGGTTAACTCACTAAGTTCACAAAACTCAACGAAATTGCAGCGCTAACTTTCAGGTATGAGAGAGGAGACGTAGCTTCTAAGATCACTTAGAAGAAACCTAGTACTTCTTTTGGATTCAAGAAAAGGGTCAAAGTTCGGTCAGTTGAGACTAAAGAGTAGATAGAATTTTGTATATTTCCTCATTCATGTAGCATATTTTGTAAATAGAGCTATAGACTCGAATAAGTTCTTCGATATTGAATATTTACGATGGATGTATGAAATGCTACAATGTAATTTGGTTTTTATCAATGAATTGAGGAATTTGAGTTTAGAAATTGAGTATTGTGTTTTAAATTATGATGCCATCTTAAATGATGTGATTGCTTTAACTAACGCACTGCCCTCACAGGTCATATGTCCAAATGTACTTCAGATGTACAGATATGTGCTCAGTGGAGGTAGGGCACTACAGTTTTGGTATCAGAGCATGGTTGGTATCCATAGGGATGTATAGGAATATTAGACATGAAATATCATGAGAAATTCATATAGTAATCAAAGTTATTATCTATTATAGGTCATCCGTCATAGGTGATCAGGTTGGAAGGCCAGCTGACATAAATGACCTAGAATTGGTAGGAGCTAGTAAAAAGTCTTCAGTATCTCGACTTGAGAGAATGCCTCCATGAATTCCTGAGAGAAGGGAAAGGAGGTAGGATAAACCGAGAAAGCAAGGGGCTGTGGACTTCTATGAAAGTACAAACCCTACGAAAGCTGAAAGATGGCTAGAGAGAATGGAGAGAGTTTTAGATCAGATAAACTGTGAGTCGGACAACTAGTTAAACTATGCAATTTCCTTACTGCAAGGTCAAGCATACCAGTGATGGAAAACTATTCTAGGCAATACCACTAAGCCCTGTAGCTTGAAGTGGGAAGACTTTCTGAAAGTCTTCAAAGAGAATTACATGCCCAAGATCTACCTAGACAAAAAGATGAAAGAATTTCTAGATCTAAAGTAGGGCAATCTCTCTGTGGCAGAATATGAGATAAAGTTTAATGAACTAATGGGGTATGCAACAGCCTTGATTCCTACAAAGGAAGACAAGTGTAGTAGATTTGAGTATGGGTTAAATATGGAGATAAGGATGAGGCTAGCTATTAAAAACCTGAGCAATTTCTTTAAATTAAAAGCAACCTCGATCTAGATTGAGTAGTTGTTGAGTGATAGTCAGGCAAAAGATAGACAAGAGTCCAGAATGGAGAGGCCGTATGAATTTCAAGGTAGTTCTAAAAGGAGGTTTAATAAGCTTCAGACCAGATCATTTCAACCATCAGCTAGATCCAGACAGTCGGGGTTTAGACAGAAGGGTATTTTTGTGCAATCTGGTAGTGGAAGAGGTGCAGTATCAGGAGAGTTATCTAATTGTAAACATTGTGGGAAGAAACACGTTGGTGAATGCTAGAAATTGTCTGGAGCTTGCCTTCAATGTAGTTATTTTGATCATCAGATTAGAGATTGTCCTGCAGTTTATAAAGCATGGTAAGGAGTGAGAAGGAGAACACTATCAAAGACAATTATTCAATAGAGCCGAGCTAGTAAGTTTGGATAGAGAAGTCGTGGTAGAGGTAGAATGAGTTCAGGGACTCCTATTATCAGGACTGAGGTTCGGAGCAACCAACCATAGCCTCAGACTAGAGTTTATGCTATGACCAGGCAGGAGGTTCAGAACTCCCCAGATGTCATTGCAGGTGTGTTGCATATCTTTACTTTTGAAGCTTTTTCATTACTAGATCTAGGATCTACGCATTCTTGTATCACACCGCATCTAACACCTAGGCTACATTGTGATAGGGAATTGTTGAATTATGGATTAGAGGTGAGTACACCGATAGGTAGTACTACAGTATTGAGAGAAGTTTGTAAGAAGTGTTTGATTCAAATTGAGCAGGCAAAATTAGAAGCAGATTTGATTGTATTATAATTAAAGGAGATAGATATCATTATAGGCATGGATTGGCTCTGACTCATAGGGCAACATTACTGGATGTGATTCTCGTCGAGTTATCCGGTTTACCTTCAGATAGGGAAACAGCGTTTACAATCGACTTAGTTTTAGGTGCTGCTCTTATATTTATCCCTCCATATAGGATGACACCTGTGGAACTAAAGGAACTGAATACTCAGTTATAGGAGTTGTTGGAAAATGGTTTCATGAAGCCCAATGTATCACCATGAGGAGGTTCAGTCTTGTTTGTAAAGAAGAAGGACATGACTTTGAGGTTATGTATGGATTACAGGCAACAAAATCAGGTAATCGTGAAGAATAAGTACCTGTTGCCGAGAATTAATGATTTGCTTGATCAATTGCAGGGAGCTTAGCTGTTCAAATAAGTTAGACTTGAGATCTAAGTACTATCAGTCGAAGATAGCAAAGGCTCATGTACTGAAGAGTGCGTTCAGAAGTAGGTATGGGCATTTCGAGCTTTTATTAATGCCATTTGGGTTAATTAATACCTCAGCTGCTTTTATGGCTTTGATGAATAAGGTGTTTCAACCCTACCTGGATCATTTGTGATTGTGTTTATTGATGACATTTTGGTGTATTCAAAGAGTAAAGGAGAACATGTTGAACATCAGAGATTAATCTTACAGATCATAAAGGAAAAGCAGTTATATGCCAAATCCAGTAAGTGTGAATTTTGGTTAGATCAATTAGTATTTTTAGGGCACATAGTGACAGGACAAGGCATATAAGTTCATCCAAGGAAGATAGAGGCAATAATGAAATGGGAAACTCCAAAGAATGTATTGGAGATCTAGAGTTTCCTAGGATTAGCCAGATATTACCGAAGGTTTGTCGAGGGGTTCTCATTAATCTCAGCCCCTCTGATCAAACTTCTAAGGAAGAATGTGCATCGTATAAGACGCTATATGGTAAAAAATATTGTTCACCTCTGTATTGGGATAAAGGACCAGAATTGATACAAGATATTGTGGATAAAGTAAAACTAATCCAAAGTAGAATTAAAATAGCTTAAGATTGACATAAGAGTTATATGGATCAACACTAAAGGGATATGGAGTACAGAGTTAGAGATAGAGTGTTTTTTAGGGTATCGCCTTGGCGAGCAGTGCTAAGGTTCGGTAAAAAGGGTAAGTTGAGCCCTAGATATAAAGGTTTTTATGAGATCATTGAGAGGATTGGACAATTGACCTATAAGTTAGCCTTACCGATTGAGATATCTCAGATACACAATGTGTTCCATGTGAGTATGCTCAGAAGATATCAGTTTGATCCAAGGCATATACTACCAGCTCAAGAGATTGAAGTTGCTAATAATTTGAGTTATGTTAAGGCGCTAGTCAAAATAGTGGGATATTAGATGAGACAATTGAGAAACCGAGTAATTCTATTTGTGAAAGTCCTCTGGAAGAATCGCTTAAGTAAAGAAGCTACATGGGAACTGGAGGAGCATATGAGGAAACATTATCCCCACCTATTTGAGTAATCAGGTAAGAATTTCGAGGACGAAATTTCTTAAGGAGGGGAGAATTGTAACATTTCGTTTTCCTATAATAGATGTTGGAACCTTAGATTTCTATAAATGAGAAATAGAAATGTGAGATTAGGAAATGCATTACGTACTCATGCATAACCTTAGTATACACACACATGTGAATGTTAAATTTTATGCACATTACAATGGCTATTTATGCACTCGTATGACATTTTCCAGATATAAATGATTGTTTTAAAGTGATTATAATATGAATTGTGGATTTATGCCTTGAAAATTGATTTGGTGAGTACAATTATTGATTTCGAAATTTTGGTGAAATTTGGAAATTCTCTGAATTTATAGGTATTTTAGACTAGAAAAAATGCCAAGTGGCAAGACAATTGACGAATGGTTGTAGAAATAAGTATCAAATGGCATTATAAATTTTGATAAGTGAAATTAGGATTTAATGACAAGTTTCATTGAAAATTGGGAGACAATTGGATTAGAAATTGGATATAAATGAATCCATGCATGTAATGACTTCTTATTTTAAGGATATGAAGGCCATAAGTTATAGTTTATTATGTGAGGAAATATATTGAGAATTAAGGTATAATGAATGTGAAATTCAGGTATAAGAAAGGTGTTGGAGTAATATTCTTGAAATGAGAATTAGGTATAATAATGAAAGATGAGCAATTGTTTTGTTTTTGTATGAATGATGAACCTTAAGTTATAGTTGTCTTATGAATGTTATTGAGATAGTTTTGAGGTAAAAATGAAGAGGTTATGAATCCTAAATGATGAACTATGTAAATGAAGTGTTTGATGTAATATGAATTAAATATATTATGGAGAAAGTTAGGATAATATGTATGATTAGATTAAGTAAAAGATTATGAATCCAATGAGAAGAGTTTTGCAAATTTTAATACAATCAGTATGGTAATTGAATTAGCATGTAATGAAATTGCATAAATATCAATTTTGGAAATTTTTAGAGTGAAAAATGATGTTAGTATGTATGTTGAATTCATGGAAGAAATGAGGAAGAAAATGCAGGACACGATCTTGGCCCTCACCCCATGATCGTGGCCTGGCAAAATATTGGTTCTGTCATGATCGTGGTAAAATCCCCATGATTGTAGCCAGTCCCACAAGTTTTTGTCATAATCGTGGGAGGAATCATCATGATCATGGGTAGGTACAAACGGAGAAAAGTTTTCCTTTAAGTGATGTTCGAGACAATTAATGCTAAGGTACTTACTTATGATGTAATTAGGCTTGAATGAGACCTAAAATGAACCTAATTGATGATGGACAAGATGATTAAAATGAGTAAAGTGTATTAGGTAATAAAAAATTATTGAAAGATGATGTTAAATGATTGTGATTCATGAATTAAAGAAATACCTAGGATTATCATTGAGCATGCATTGTATATAACACATATACGTTTATGTATCATTGAGTATTTATGTGATAGTGCAAATTAATAATGTGTAAATGTGTATGTGTTGTATGATATAGAAGTGCAAATAGAGCGACCGCATCTAGACATTGCCAAGACATTGATGCAATAGCTGTCTAGAGCAAACTATAAGTAGACCTAGATGGTCTAATATTAATTGATTATTTTGTTTAAAATTCTGTATTTAATTATAATGAAGTGAATGTGTTGATTTTTAAACATTGATAGTCTGAGGCATTTGATGCATGACAATATGAAATTTGAAGCATTCCATTACATGAATGCATGATCAAATAAAGGCAGTTGTGACCAGAGTAGCCGTCAAAAAAGAGCTTAATTCTGAGAATGTGATTAAGAACCAAAGGCTCACTATGTATACTGTGCTTGGTATCCCCAACAGATATGGGACAGTTATTAATGAGCTTGATACCCACAATGGATACGGGACAGTTCAGGCACATGGTGACAACAACGTAAAAATTAAAAGTAAGTCTCATTACCAATACATATACATTTGATATGTATGATTTAAATGATGGAAACAAAGTGTCTAAATTGTTATGGATGAGAAATGTGAATTAAGTGAACAAAATGATGCTTGATGCTATATGTTGAATTGTGATGTGATGATGTTAAATATTTGTGAACTATATGTGTTATATGAAGGAAGGTTAACTCATTGAATTCGTAAAACTCACCAAAACTGCAATGTTGACTTTCGAGTATAAGAAAGGAGACGTAGCTTTTAAAATCACTTAGAACAAACCTAATACAATTATTAAATTCAAGAAATGGCTCAAAGGTCAGTCAGCTGAGACTAAAAAGTAGATAGAATTTTGTATAGGTCCTCATTGATATAGCATATTTTGTACACAGAGCTGTAGACTTTGATAAGTTCTTCGATATTGTATATTAATGATGGATGTATGAAATGCTATAATGTAATTTGGGTTTTATTAATGAAATGAGGAATTTGAGTTTAGAAATTGATTATTGTGCTTTAAATTATGATGCTATATTAAGTGATGTAATTGCTCTTACTAACACACTGCCCTCGTAGGATATGTGTCCAAACGTACTTTAGATGTACAGATATATGCTCAATGGAGGTGGGACTCTACAAGCTTGATAGGATAAGAAAGGTCTTGAAAAGGTGATGTTAAGAGAAGATGGCTCAATACTCTTTAAGTTTATGGAGGATATGAATCTATCTGAAATAGTTGAGCAAGGGCTATGACATTTAGGTGATCAGTCTCTATTTGTTCAGCAATGGACCTATTATAGAATTGGATAAAGGTAGGGTGACATGTTACCAATGTGGGTTAATTTTCATAACCTTCTAATGGAGCTTTGGACAATTTAGGGACTAAGCTATGTTGCTAGTTCATTAGGAAAGTCCATTTGCATAGACACCCAAACTGCTACAATGCAATAAATTTTCTATGCTAAAATTTACATCGGAATACTGAAAAAATCTCCTCTACCCGTTAGTCTTTCTCTCATAAGACTCACTGAATCAAGAAAATTGGAAAGAGTTGAAATACCTATAACATATCCATGGAAACCCAATAACTCTATCAAAAAATGAATCCCAACTGGTAACAAATTTGTAACTGACTAGCATGATGAATTAGTATGAAATGATTCAAATATATATTCTTTGGCTTCTAGCTCTAATCCTAACAGGCATTGTTTATGGTATAGATATCCAAAAAAAAGATTTGCCTAGCTCTATTGAAGCACTCCTTACTGAAGTGGTTTCTTAAAAGCCTTCCACCAATAATGTGGTAGATAATATGATTTCCCTAAGTCATATTTTGTGTTCAACCCTTGATGTAACAAATGATTAGAGAACTACTGCCATCTCTTTGATAAAGTTTTGCAATGAGAATCCAAAGCTAGATTTGGAATGTGAAGTACTGGCCAGTCACTCCTCAGAATTTCCAACCTCTAACTCTAAAGCTAATGATTTCAAAGTGCAAACTAGTAACTCTCGAAGGTGATCTGCTTGAAGAAAAGGGAAATAACATAAGGCAACTCCCCCTCTTTATATTCTTATGGAATACTAGAGGGATTAATGACTCTTTAAAAAAGATTGTGGTGAAGGAGGAGATCAAGGATAAGAGACTCGTTTTAAAAAGTCTTCTTGAAACAAGAATAAAGGATTCCCTTACTCTTTTTCGCTCAAAATTTTTTGTTACTAGTTGGGAACTATTCTCTAATCATAGCTTATATTATGAATGGTTAAACTAGCTATTAAGAGCCTTACCCAAAACCAAAATGACAACATACAATCTCTCAAGGAAAAGCTCATAGCTGCTCAAAAATCTTGTTATGTATCTCCTTATAAAACTGGTTTGAGATAAACAAAAATTTGGTGTCTTTATGAATATCAGCTAACTCTTCAATTTCATAACTTAATTCTGAAGTAGAAGGCCAGACTTAATTGCTTAAAGGAGAAGGAATTAAACATGAAATTTTTCATTCCTCTATATTAGCTAGAAGGAATACCAATAAGATTTCTAAATTGCTAAACAATAGAAGATAGGAGCAAGTCGAATTATCTAGTCTGATACAAGTTGCTAGAAGTTATTATATTGATCTTATGGGAATAGATGATTCTACATTTCCCAGTAACAATGCTTTACTGATCTTTAACTGTAACATTAATTAAGATATTAAAGACTCCTTGCTTTTCCCTTATACAGTGGTTGATGTTAAGTGAGTTCTATTTAGTCTTCATCCATCTAAATCTCCTGGCCATGATGGGTTTGGTACTTTGTTTTTCCAGAAGACTTGGGATATCATAGCGAAGTTTTTCACTGAAGTTATTCTAGACTTCTCTGAATCTTCCAAGATGCTTGAGGAAATCAATCACACATATATTTGCTTAGTACCTAAAAAGCCTAATCCCTGTATAATGGGTGACTATAGACCCATTTCTTTTTGTATTACCATATATAAGGTAATCTCCAAACTTCTTTTCGAGAGAACTAAAAAAGCCATATATACTATTACCAATTCTGCTCAAGGAACTTTTCTACTTGATAGATTCATAAGTGATAATATTTTTCTTTTACAAGATTTGCTTAAATATTATAATTTTGGTAAGAGTATTAAAAGTTGCTTACTCAAAATTTACTTCTTTAAAGCATTTAATTCAATCAACTAGAGTTTCATTCAACTATCTCTTGAAGCTCTTCATTTAATTAGCAAATTTGTTCATTGGATTATGTCCTATATCACTTGACCTTCTTTGAGCATTATGGTTAGTGGCATTCCATTTGATCCTTTCAAACCAATCAAAGGTATTAGACAAGGGGATCCTCTATCCTCTATCCCCTTATCTATTTAATCTTATTATGGAAGGCCTATCTAGACTACTATCCAAGCTAATTCATAGTAATGGTAGTTTTCACTATCATTATAGATGTAAGGAACTAAATCTTACTCACTTGATATATGTCGACAATTTATTTCTCTTCTGTAGAGCTAACGTCCCCTTTAATCACAGAATTATACATATGCTAAATCTCTTTGCAAATTGGTTTGCACTTAGACTTAATACGGGGAAGAGCAATGTATATGTTTCTAAGGATGTGAGAAACAAGGCTGAAATAAGGAGAATTACTGGGCTTAGCTTCTTTCATGTCCCTTTTAGATACTTAGGAGCCTACTAATCATAGAAAAACTTAAATCTAGAGTTTTAGCCTAGTAGAATCATTTTCTTTCCTATGCAGCTAAACTTACCCTCATTATTTATGTTCTTAATCCCCTGCACCTTCATTGGACTGCTCATGTTGCTTTGTCAAAAAAAGCTATAAAGGAGATGGATAGGGTTATGAAATAATTCCTATGCTTTGGTACAATGGGTAATTCCAAGAAGGCCAAAGTTAAATAGAATGAGGTAACTATTCCTAAAAGGGAAGAAGGCTTAGGAATCATTTCAATATCAGCTATTTAAAATGTTTTATTGTACAAAAGGCTGTGGAGATTATACACAGATCATAATGCTCTTTGTACAAAATGGATTCATGAATATTATTTGAAGAACTCTAACTTCTGGCAAGTTGATTTTTCTAAGGAGAGATCTTGTATCTTAAAGTAAATGATGAAATTAAAGAGTATCATTTATCCTTGTATCAAACACAAAATTGACTATGGAGATAAAAATTGGATTATTTTTTTTTTACAATTGATTGGATATCAACCCTCTCTTATAATTCCCAAATTTCCTAACCTTAAGGAATATAATGCCTGTAAGCCTAAAAGTCTCTTCCATGATCATGAAAGGAGAATGGCAAGGAAATTTTAGAGGTTTTCAATCTATTATGCCTTACTTCCCCTTTCTTCAATACTCTTCAAATAAAGATACTATCTATTCGGGCCTTGACTCGAATGGAAGACTCTCAAACCAATCATGCTTCCAGCTATTATCTGTCAATCAACTTGTGGTTCCTCGTTTTAATTTCCTTTAGAAAAACTCCACCTGTCCTAAAGCTTCTTTCACTATATGGATGTCCATTAAAAATAGACTTCAAACTAGAAGTCAATGGAGTGGTAGTATATACTTACATACTATGCTGTAGAGCAGTAGAGGATAGAGACCATTTGTTTTTCCTACTGTAAAGTAGTAGAGGATAGAGACTATTTGTTTTTCCTATGTAATATTTCCAGGGTTGTATAAAGCAAACTCTTACATTTTTTGCCTTTACAGCACTACAGTTTCAACTGGGAATCTGTGCTAAATTGGGTGATTAACCATACAAGAAAACTGCAACCTAATGTTATACTTATTAAAGCTACTTTTACCATCTCCATATACTATATTTAGAGAGAAAGAAATAATAGAAGACTTGCGGCTAGGAGGGAGGATACACATCTGGTAGCTGACAAGATTATCAACTCGATTCGAGCTTAGCTCTATGCTAGGAATGCCCAGTATCTCCTTTCCATAGACAAGAAGAGCATATGGCAACTTTAACAATTTATTGAATATTCTTCTTTAAATCATCTGTCAAAAGTATTTGAATTCCTTTGATATTTTTATACATACTTATAGGCTTAACACCATGAACTCATAAATTTTGTTCTGCTAGTTCCTACTATAAAAATACATCATTAAATTTTCAAAAAAAAAGGGATCAAAATCTACCAATAATTTTAAAATAAACACAAAATATAAAAATGCTGCATAAAGTGGCTAATATTATTGAAAAATTAAGAGAGACAAAGCTGAGGTGGCTTGGACATGTTAAAGACGAGACACCTAAACGCTCCAGTGAGAAGATGCGAGAAGATTATACTTAGAGACTATAAGAGGAAAAAAAAAAAGGAAGGCCTAAGAAGAATTAGGGGGGAGGTGATTAAAAATGATTTGACACTACTGGAATTTACTAAGGACATAACCCACAATAGAAAACTTTGGCGTAATATGATAAAGATAAAGGATCTCTCATAAAGAGTTCCTTGTCGTTCTCTTGGGTCTTTCAACATTTTTCTCTTATAGTTAGCCTATTAAATGTATGATACTTACCATTTAAGGATTTACCCCAAGCTTTTTTTCCTTCTTGTTGTTGTTGTTGTTGTTGTTGTTATTGTTGTTGTTGTTGTTGTTGTTGTTGTCGTTGTTTTTGTTGTTGTTCTTGTTATTGTTGTTGTTGTCATCATCATCATCATCATCATCTGTACTACTACTACTACTTTTATTTATTCTTTATCATATTATTTATTTCATATTTTATTAAGTATTATTTATTTTATAACTTTTACTTAATTTTATTTTGGTTATTATTATCATTACTGATATTTTATTTTTTATGTTTTTCATTTGGGAACAATCGCTCTACTAGTTAGGGGTAAGGTTGCATACTACTAAACCTCCCTAAACCCTGCGTGTTTTTATTGGTTGTTGTTGTTTTTATTGACATATATATTTGTTAATGAGTTCATAATAATCCTCTTTTTTAGTATAGAAGATAGACATTATAAGGTCATTTAAGTAATACCTTTCATAAAATTAATCACCCATATGTAGTATACTATGATAACATCTCAACCAAAATAAAAAATATTTATATTTTCCTTTTAAAAAATAAATGATAGGAACATAAATATATTAAAAGCCCAATCCATTATTAAAGCTACCTAAATGATATAATACATGTAAAATAAAAATGTAAAAATTTTAAGAAAGGATTTTTTATTAGAAAAATATTAAAATAATTACAAAATGAATATGTCAAACAAAAAATCAAAACCTTATAGGAAAATATTTTAAAAAAGAAATATATGTACATTAACCAGATGCTTTTTGGAAGCAAAAGCAACATATTATGAATTTACCTTATGAAAAAGACTTTAATGAAAACAAAATCCTTATTAAAACTAGACCTACAAAAATGAATAAGGAATATAGAAACACAATGTAGACAAGAAATAAATGACCTACTAAATAAAACTAATATAACCATCCAGGTCCCTCTGTAGTTTAGTAACATTCTACATTAATAAAAATTTTGAAATTGAAAGAGAAGTTCCTATGTTATTTATAAATTATAAAGCCCTATAATGGATTGGATATCCAATCCTGAACAAAAGAGACTTACTTCAAAAATTTTATAATGCTAACATTTTCTCAAATTTTGATATGGAATAAAAATTTTGGCAAATTTAAATACAACCTAAACTTTGATATCAAACTATTTTGATAGTTCTTTACCTTCTCTTTATGATTCCATTTTCCAACTTTTCTCCCCTCTCCTTGTTTAGCTCGACTTAGATTGGAGCTTTCTCTTCTAGGTAACCTACCTTTTTTCTTCTTTCTTTCCCTCCTTGTTTGACTAACAGTTTACTATCATTGGTAAAATGTCACCAGAGAAGGACAACTCCACTCTTTCTCATCTAACAAAAATTTTTCCTAAATACTTGCTTGACTCATCCGTCCCCCTTTTCCTAAACTCCTCTTACAACTCAACTAACCCCCTAGATGCCACTTCTAGTAAGATGCCTTCTGTAAAGCTCATATTGAACAAAGTTCTTAGTGATCCATATTCATTTGTCATGCTGAGATATATTCCCCTAAGTAAAGACTAAGCTTCTATTGCTCCTCCTTTTCATATGCTACAATAAGAAGCCTTGATATTGAACAAAGTTCTTAGTGATCCATATTCATTTGTCATGCTGAGATATATTCCCCTAAGTAAAGACTAAGCTTC
>JAOSBN010000006.1:36334527-36368843 GCA_027563595.1 Erythroxylum suave | reverse complement strand
TATCTTATGACATGAACAAAATAACAACATAACCATATTCGGTTTTCTCTCTAACACAAAACAGAACATATATATATGTCTCAATTTTTTTTCAAACCCATGCATGCATGTCTATCATCAAAACTCCTTACCTAGTTATTTACAGCAAGAAAAGTAAATCGAAGGCACAAAGATTCCACAACTGATGTTTCAAGAAATTTCCAATATAGACAGGAATGAAAAAGCTTTGGTGGTTCAAGCAAACAGTAATAAATAGTGATAAAACAAGATAAATGGACAGGATTTGATGCTGTAAAAACAAAGGGAGTTTATATTTTGCCAAAACTTTCGGTGTGAAGAACAATAACAGAGGAAAGTTTGACAATAATAGGTGGCGTTTTGCATGCATATGCACATGTCTCTCAACCCAAATAGCCACTTATCACCACCACTACAAACCATTTGTCTCAATATAATTTAGCCATTTGTCACATTTTAATTGGTCTCTCTTTTTTTTAATTTAAAAATACCTCAAATATTTCAGAAATTTTCAAAAAAAAAGTTCACCAAAAATCTAAAATAATTAGATTATTCTCTCCAATTAAATTTTCAGCTAAAATAATTCACCAAAAAGTTCAAAATATCCAAAATATATCATTTTTTAATTTCTAAAATTTACCAAAAATTCCAAAATAATAATAACAGTCTCCAAATAAATTTTTAACGCAAACAAAATTTCACAATTTTCATTTATGAACTAATTATCCGGAAATGCCAATGAATGCATGTACAATCATACGAATGTGCAAAATAAATTTGTATGTCACAATTAACTTATGGATAAGTTTTTTTTTCTAATTTCACAGAAATTTCTCATAATTATTTATTCTAACCTTAACATGGATATCGGGATGTTACAATACTTACCGAAGCTCCTATATTGGTCCAAATTATTTTTGGTAAGGAGTATGTTTTGTTTAGTGATGCATCTGGAACTGGTTTAGGTTGTGTTTTGATGTAAGAAGGAAAGGTAATTGCTTATGCCTATAGGCAACTAAAGACTCATGAACAGAATTAACCTACATATGATCTAGAACTTGTAGCAGTAGTGTCTGTCTTAAAAATTTGGTAGCACTACCTATATGTCGAAAGGTGTAGAATTTTCACAGATTATAAGAGTCTAAAGTATCTGCTTACTTAGAAGGAACGCAATCTAAGACAACGGCATTGGTTAAAATTATTTAAAGAATATGATTGTAATGTGGACTACCATCCGGGTAAGACTAATGTTATAGCTAATGCCTTGAGTTGAAAGACCATCTCAGCATTATCACTTAAAGCAGAATGGATGGAAACTGGGATCTAATGGAGCTTTAATGGCTCAATTAAAAGCAAGACCTACTTTGAGACAGGAGATTTGTGATGCTTAAAGAGCTGGTGGTAAGTTACAACAACTTATCTAGCTACTCAGGAAGATAAATAGTCTTATTTGTCTGTGCAAGGTGATGGTGAATTGTATTATAAGGATCGGCTGTGTGTGCCGACTAATGATGAATTGAAGAAGAAGCTGATGTTTGAGGCTCATAATATAGTTTTTACTATGCATCTGGATGGGAACAAGATGTGTCAGGATTTGAAGCAGTATTATTGGTGGTCAGGTATGAAACAGGATGTTGTCGATTATGTAGCAAAATGTTTGACATGCCAGCAGGTTAAAGCTGAGCACTAGGTTCCATCCAGTTTGTTACATCCTATTTCTATTCCCTAGTGGAAATGGGATAACATTACTATAGATTTTGTAACTGGACTTCCTCTTACTCAAAGGAAGCATGATGTTGTATGGGTGATTGTAGATAAGTTCACCAAATCTACTCATTTTCTGCCTATTTGTCTTGACTATTCTTTGGATAGGCTTGCAGATTTGTATGTAAATGAGATAGTGAGATTGCATGGAGTACCATTGTCAATTATTTCTGATCGTGATCCTCGGTTTACTTCAAGATTTTGGAAAAGTTTACAGAAAGCATTGGGTACTCAGGTTAAGTTTGGTACTACTTTCCATCCCTAGACAGATGGACAATCTGAACGAGTTATACAGATATTAGAAGATATGTTGCCGGGTTATGTGTTGGAGTTTCCTAGGAGTTGGGATAATTATCTGACTTTGATGGAGTTTGCTTACAATAACAGTTATCAGACAAGCATTGGCATGGCACCTTATAAAGTGTTGTATGGTAGGAAGTGTAGAACTCTAGTATATTGGAGTGAGTTGAGTGAAAACAAGATGATCGGGCTAAGAATTGTGAAAGATACTGAAGAAAAGATTCGGATTATTTAGCAAAGGTTGAAAGCTACTAGTGATCGGTAAAAATCCTATGCATACCTAAAAAGAAGAGATATTGAGTATCAGGTAGGAGATAAGGTATTCTTGAAAGTATCACCATGGAAACACATAATTCAGTTTGGGAAGAAAGGTGAGCTTAGTCCGCGATACATTAGTCCTTATGAAATTCTGAAAAGAATTGGACTAGTAGCTTATTAGCTAGCTCTTCCTGAAGAATTGACCAGGTTACATGATGTATTTCATGTTTCTATGTTGAGAAGATATCGGTTTAATGTTACACATAAGATTCCTGTGCAAGAAATTCAAGTGCAACTAGATTTGTCATATGAAGAAGGGTCAATTTCTATATTAGCCAGAGAAGTTAAACAGCTTAGAACAGGTCAGTACCTTTGGTAAAAGTCCTCTAATAACACTATGGACTTGAGGAAGCAACATGGGAACCAAAGGAAACCACGAAAGCTCAGTATTCGCAATTATTCAGATCAAGTATGAATCTCGAGGACGAAATTTCTTAAGGAGAGAAGAATTCTAATACCCCATGTTAGGGGTTAGAAAATTTAGGAATTTCTAGTACATCATATGCTTTGCATAATTGAGTATTTGTTGATATGTGCATATGAATTTTTACATATACAAATAATTATACATGCATTCATGAAATTTTATGGGTATAATTGATTTATAAATGTGATTAAAAATGCGAATTGTGATTATTTGTGTTAAATTTTTATTTGGAGATTAGTAGCATTATTTCATAATTTTTTGTAAATTTTAGGAAATTTCTGAAATTTAAGGTATTATCGGACTAGGAAAAATAAGAGACAAATAAACCAATAGCATTATGACATGTGGCAGCACAAGTAAGTAACACATGGATTACATGTCTCCAGCTCACTCTCTCACTCTCTGTCGATGTTCTTCATTGCAACATCACCTACTCTTCTCCTTATTCCCCATCATCGAACCACCATACCATTTGTATTCTTATTTGGTTGTCTTTTTCTGTCCTTGCTTCTCTCCACCGACAACTCATTCTTTTAAGTTTTGAAATTTTGCTGAAGAGTGTGAAGTCTAAAACAAGTAAGTTGTGCTTTCATTTTCATGTTTATAATACTGATAAATGACAAAGAGATGATGTTTCATGCTTGTAAAGGAATGTGTGAAAAAAAAGTATATATATATACTTGTATGCTTCGGTTTTATTTTTGCTGTAACTTGGAACTTTGAATTATTTTGGGATAAGTTCATTTTGAATGGGTGTAAAAATGCTAAAAATAGGAAGTAAGAATGAAGAATTGAGTGGGAAGTTGTAGAAGATGGAAAGTTCCTAAACTTGGAGTTAACTGGAAAAAAATTGCAAAAACATAAGAGCATGCATGCATGAATAGTGATTTGTTTTAATGTTTATGTTGAATCTTGGATTTTTTATTTGATGTGTTATATTGAACTAAAAGGGGTATAAAAAGGATGATTCACGCATAAGATGTTTTGTTGTACTTCAAGTAGGATTAAGTTGATTGAAAAACATGGAATGAAGGAGGAAAGAAGATGGGAAAAAAATCTGCAGAAAAATATGAAATATACGTGCAAAATCTATGGTTTTTTATGGATTTGATTTGTTATGGATGATCTGAACTGAATTGCGGGTCGAAATAAAAAGAATTAGAGAAAATATAAACTTGAAATCTAGAAAGAAAAAAAAAGGAAGGAAGAAGAGAGGAAAATCTACAGTGTTCGGTGAAGAAGAAGAAAACCTGCACTTTAGAGAGAGGAATAAAGTGATGGTTTGCATGTAGTTTATGAGCTAAAGTATTTTTATTGAACAGCTTTAAGTCTTTTAGCTATTACTTTTTCATCGGACCTCCAAATGACTTGAAAATGGAATCAATAGACTCCTAAGACATTTTTCTTTCTCTCCACAAAAATTTAGAGCCATCTGAATTGATTTGGAAGAGATTGATTAGTTGAAAGTGAGGAAATGTGCTAGAATGTCATGAACTGGAGAATTTTCACTGAACATGCTTTGGTATTTTAATTATAACTTGACTTGTAGATTTCTAAATGGATTGATTCTTAATTTAGATTAAACTAGAGACATATTTATACAACTTTCTTGAAGAAACCGAATTTTAATTCTATCTTTATGATTTTCAAAATTGGCATGAAATTGTGTCTTGGCATAGGCTGTAGCACTACAAGGGACAGAAATCATGTCTTGTAGTTATTGAATAAACTGTATTGATGTAGGCTGAATTAGACTGATGTATCTTCACCAAAGTTGTATCTTATTCTCTTAGCTTTAAATTGGTATAAATTTTGTAATTTGTGGATATTGGAATTGAGAGTTATGATGTGTACAACTTGGAGGCTTGATCATGCATTAGCCAAAATTTCAATGTACACACTCTATGGTATTTTGAGCATAACTCATTGAATACTAAACCAAATTCGATGAACTTGGTATCATTGGAAACCTAAGAGAAAGAGGAAAAACTTTCTAGAAGGAAGTATTACATAATTACCTCACCTTCCTGATGAGAATAATTGAGAAAAGTGTATCCAAGGTGGATTGTGAAATAAATCTAGATAGAGGGATTAAGTATGATTTCATATGATCGATCATGTGGTAAGGTTTAGGATAAGAAACCCGGATTTTTGACATGAACATGCATCATACATATTCAGTATACATGAATGTGCATAATTGAATTCATAATTATGCACAATAGTGATATGTGTTTGTATTAAATATTTTAAAGGAACCCATCGAGCGACCGATTCTAGATATTATCAGGACGTCGAGGCAATAAGCAATAAGGGAGATTTTGTAAGTAATTTAGATGGTAAATTTTGTGAGTAACCTAAGATGGTCTCAGCTTGGTTTTTTTTGTTTATGATTGAATTGAATTCGATATTGATGAATGTGTACTGAATTGTGTACTAATTCTAGACATGAAGGTCCGAGGTATTGATTGATGAATGTGATATTGAAGTGCTACTTACATGTGAATATGATTAACTACTTGCTTTGCATGAAATGTCTTAAATGACTTTGTTTTGTTTTAAAATTGTTGAGTCCTGGTTGTGGGTAAATAGGCATGCTTAGCAGGGTCTACAGCTGCTTTTGTGACACTTTGGTGTTTTCTGTTATTAACACTTAGGTGTCGAGACTTCGGTCTCTTCTGAGACACTTCGATGTCGAGACTTTGTTCTCTTTTGTATAAGTCCTGTTACCCGCTTCTGTAAATGGATTTGGGCGTCTTATGATTTTGTACTCTGATATCAGTTTGATTTTTGGCATAAGCTAAATTGTATTCTATTTCTGAAGGGTTTATACCCTCTTGTGTTGAACAATTCCGTTATTTATAAGACTTTGTTTTGTTCTGAATTTCTGTATCTATTGTTAGCTTATTGTTTAGTTATTAATCAATAAGCTATATGCTTAGCACGGTAGATTTGCCCCGTGTAGGTTCTGAAAGAGAGACGTAGGAACTAGGACAAGACAACCGCAATGGCCAAAGGAGTCTGATTTCTATTTTGTTCATACATATTTTGATATTGTTTTTGGACCTGTATCTCATGTCTATAACTCATGAATTTTTATGTTGATGGGTTATAATAACCTTAATTTAGGCTATTTTCCAAAATTTTGATATGCGATGTATGTTTGTTGAGATTCTGATAATGTATGTATAAAGTGTTTTGTATGTTTCGAAATGCTTCGTGTTCAGTGTGTTTCGTGTATATATAGCACTCGTAATATCCTCCCAGGGGGTATATATGGGTGTTACAACTAGAAAAGAGACATGTGAGGGAGAGCTTGAGCCCGTGTGCGGTGCCTATGTTGCTAGTGGCTAAGAAAGATGGAACCTAGAGGATGTGAGTGGATTGTAAAGCTATTAACAAAATCACTGTTAAGTATCGCCACCCTATCTCTATAGATGATATACTTAATGAATTGCATGGTGCATGTATCTTTACAAAAATTGACTTGAAAAGTGGATACCACCATATTAGAATAAAGCCTGGAGATAAATGGAAAACTGCTTTCAAAACTAAAAATAGGTTGTATGAGTGGTTAGTCATGCCATTTGGTTTAACTAATGCACCCAGCACTTTTATGAGGTTGATGAATCATGTCTTGCATGCTTTTCTAGGAAAATTTGTGGTTGTTTACTTTGATGACATCTTGATATATAATACTAATCTTGATGAGCATGTCATGCATATGAAGTGTGTCTTAGAGGTGTTGAGACAGGAGAAACTGTATGTGAACCTTAAGAAGTGTACTTTTTGCATTGATAAGCTTGTATTATTGGGGTTGTAGTCAGTGTTAGGGGAGTTGAGGTGGATGAGGAGAAGGTGAAGGCTATCCAGGAATGGCAAGCACCTAAAAGTGTGAGTGAGGTGAGGAGTTTTCACGGGGTTGCTAGTTTTTATAGGAGGTTTATGAAAGATTTCTTTACCATTGCTACTCCTTTGACTGAAATAGTTAAAAAGGAGAAACGGTTTGCATGGGGTAAGGAACAAGAGCATGCAATTGCATTGTTGAAGGAAAAATTATGTTCTGCACCTATTTTGTGTTTGACTAATTTTGATAAGGCTTTTGAAGTTGAATGCGATGCTTCTGAGATTGGTATAAGTGTTGTACTTTTGCAGGAAAACAAACTAGTAGCATATTTCAGTGAGGAGTTGAGTGGTGCATAACTCAACTATCCGACCTATGATAAGGAGCTTTATGCTGTGGTGAGAGCATTGGAGGTGTGGCAACATTACCTTCAACCCAAAGAGTTTGTCATTTGGACGGATCATGAGTCCCTAAAGCATTTGAAGGGATAGGGCAAGCTGAGCAAGAGACATGCCACTTGGGTGGAGTTTCTGGAGACATTTCCATATGTGCTACATTACAAGTAAGGGAAGAAAAACGTGGTAACTGACGCTTTGTCTGGGAGGTATTCCTTAATTTATACTCTTAGTTCTAAATTATTAGGATTTGAGTAGCTTAAGGACATGTATACTTCTGATGATGATTTTACTGATGTGTATGCTGCTTATGAGCATGTTGCATTCTAGAAATTTTATAGGCATGATGGATATTTGTATCGTGGTAATCAACTGTGTGTGCCTAATTGTTCTTTACATGCTTTGTTTGTGCACAAGGCTAATAGTGGTGGATTGAGGGGTCATTTTGGGGTTGCTAAGACTCTGGATATTTTGCATGAACATTTCTATTGGCCTAGTATGCGTAAGCATGTTGAGCGTGTATGTGCCAAATTCATTGCATGTAAACAGGCAAAATCTACTATTAAACCCCATGGATTGTATACCCATTTACTTCTGCCTACTGAACCTTGGGTTGATATTTCTATGGATTTTGTTTTAGGACTGTCAAAACTAAAGAAGCGTTATGATAGCATCTTTGTTGTTGTTGATCGATTTAGTAAGATGGCGCATGTCATTGCATGCCATAAGACTGATGATGCTGTGCATATTACTGATTTATTCTTTAGGGATATTGTTAGATTGCATAGTATTCCTAGGTCTATTGTGTTCATATAGAGATGTTACATTTTTAAGCCATTTTTGGGCATGTTCTGTGGGGAAAGTTGGGTACTAAATTGCTTTATTCTACTACTTTTCATCCACAGACAGATGGACAGACTGAGGTTGTTAATAGAACCTTAGGTACCTTGTTATGAGCTGTAGTTGATAAAAATTTGAAAACTTGGGGTGATTGTTTACCATTTATGGAGTTTGTATATAATAGATGTGTGCATTTCACCACAGGTTATTCATCTTTTGAGCTTGTATATAGTTTTAATCCTTTGACTGTCTTGGATTTGATGCCTTTACCCTTGCATAAGTTGTCTAGTATAGATGGCAAGAGGAAAGCCGAGATGGTTAGGGAATTGTATGCGAAGGCGAGACAACACATTGAGCATAGAAATAGGGGGTATGCGAACCAAGCCAACAAGGGACGAAAGTTGGTAACTTTTATACCTGGTGTTTAGGTTTGGGTACATCTGAGGAAGGAGAGGTTTCCTACCCAGCGGAAATCCAAGCTGGAACCTAGGGGTGATGGTCCGTTCCAAGTGTTGGAGAAGATAAATGCCAACGCCTACAAGATTGACCTGCTAGGTGAGTATTCTGTTTCCGCAACTTTTAATATTACTAATCTTTCTCCTTTTGATATGGATTCAGATTCGAGGACGAATCTTCTTAAGGAGGGAGGGATTGATGTGAGCAGGAACAAGGATCACCATGGAGATGGCGTGCGTGATGAGGGTGAGCTTGTCATTCCTGTTGGATCTATATCCAGAGCTAGGACTGAGAGACTCAAGGAGGCTCTCTATGCGTATGTGGGCCAACTTATGGAGAGGATGAAGCTAGCCAAGCCTATTAGAGGAGAGCTAGTTGGATCACAGCCTAAATTGATCCACTTGTCTCAAATCCTTGGACCAAATTCACTTGGGACTTGAAGACCATTGTGTTTGGTAATTCTTCGTCATTTCAAGCCCAAAAGGAGGCCCCTCAATAAGACAAGATCGTTAGGCACATCCTTATGATCTATTTTGGACTTAATTATATTTTGGGCTTCCATGTATTTTAAGCCCAAGTCTTTTAGCATTAAGCCTAGGTATAAATACTTATGTTTTAGGGTTTTGGAAGACAACTTTTGATGATATTGTTTCTTGTATGCCGTCGGCCATATTGAGAGGAGAAAACCCTCTTGTTCTTTTCAACTTAGGAATTGAACATCATTTATCAACTTGATCAGATTGTGGCGTTATTTTGATCCTAAACAACTTTCTTGGTTTGTTCTTTACCCGTTATCTAGGTTGCTCAAGACAAGTTCTTTGTGAGGTGTAGTAGGTAAATTTGAAACCCTGTGTATCAGATTTAATTTTTTTGTTAATTCGAATCTATCCTCTTCTTCTTTTTTTGGATTCGAACTTTTTAATCTTTCAATTCCGTGGAGCACATTAGTTCCTCTCAAGCATAATGATATGAATGTTCACTCTCAGAATCAATTGCTGGAAGGGGCTTTCAACTACTTTAATGACTTAATGAACAGACCCTCTGAAGCACATTCATCTATACAATTCCTCAAGCAAGAGTTGAAGGATTTTATTACTTCTTATGATGTAGGATTGTTATGCAGGCCTGTTACCCTATAGGAAATTTGGAAAGCAGTAGCTACACTCCACCCTTACAAGGCATATGGACTAGATGGTTTAAATATCAATTTCCTCAACAAAACTTTGTCTGTCATTGGAGACTTGATCTTAGAAGCAGTTTTGGAATTTTTCAAAAAGGGCACACTTTTAAAAGAGATCAACAAGGTATTCAAAACTCTGGTTCCAAAGTAGAGTAGGCTAAACCAATTTTCTAACTTTAGACTTATAGCTTATAGTAATTCCATTTGTAAAAAATCTCAAAGATCCTTGCTTAAAGGTTCAAAGGATTACTTGGCAAGCATATCAATCCTAAATAAGGAATTTACATACCAGGAAGGATGATTGGAGATAACATACTCATTCTTCAAGAGCTCAATAATAATTACTCCAAAAAGAAAAGCAATCTTAATTGTTGCATCAAAATTGATCTTAGAAAGGCATATGAAAATTTCAATTGGAACTTTATCATCAATATCCTCCATATTATGGAATTCCTAGGTTCTTTCATTCAGTGGATCGAGTAGCATATAATGACTTCCTCATATGGCATTCTAGTGAATGGATAACTTACCAAATTGTTCACGAGCTATAAAGGTATTCGATAAGAAGATCCATTATGACCTTAAATATTTGTCATTGTCATAGAGGCACTTCATAATATAATTATGGTTATTAAAAGAATAAAGGGCTTCAAATATCACTCAAAGTGCAAGAAACTCAAATTGACTAGCATTTGTGTTACAGATGATATGATTTTATTATCTAAAACAAATGCACTCTCCACCTCCATATTAATGAAAGATATTAAAATTTTTTGAAAAGCCTCTCGATTGCAGGTAAACTGCTCTAAGAGTAACATGTATCTCTCAAAGAGTGCTTATAGTAGTAAGCAATCAATCTCAAATATCACTGATTTCACGCAACAAAAGCTCCCAATGAGATATCCAGGCATTCCTATTTCTGCTCAAAGAATGAGAACAAGAGACTTCATATATCTCTTTGATAGAATTCAATCCAGAATATCATCAAGCATCCCTCAGCAATAGGAAGAGTCCAACTCATAATCTCAACATTGAATTCCATTAACCCTTATTGGGCAGCTCATTTAGCTTTTCCACATTCCACCATCAAATCAAAGACAAATTACTTAACAACTTTTTATGGTCAAGTAACAAAGATAGAACTTCTGTAATCAAAGTGAAATGGAGTGAGGTTTGCACTCTAAGGATTCAGGGAGGGCTTGGCATATGTTTTATCAAAAACATGGATATAATATTGCTTACAAAGAGACTTTAGGGGCTCATGTATGATAAACAATCATTGTGGTGTAAATAGATCCTTACTTCATTAAGAATAGAAGTATATGGGTTGTTGACATCAAACACTTCCTCTCGTCTACCTTAAAAGCAAATTTGAGATTAAGAAACAAATTTCAAGTTGACTTTATTACATTTGTAGGGAATAGAGAATTCACAAGCATTTGGTATGATAACTAGCTTTCAGGGGGGCAACATATCAATGTCAATCAAGCAATATCTCTTAGATCTTCAATCCCACTCAATGCCTCAGTTGCAACAACTCTATCAAACAAGGAGATATTCCAACAATAATCACTATCTAAATGTCTCTTAAATTAAATTCTCCAATCAGTGCAGAGGAAGACAAAACATATGGAAACACACCATTGATGGAAAATTCACTAATGAGTCCTGCAAGAAGTTAATCGTCTAACAGTTTCCTAAAGTGCGTTGGACCAAACCAATAAGTTGCAATTGTATCAACCCTCGAGCTACATTTACCTTATGGATTGCAATGAAAGGGAAGCTGAAAATTGTTAATAAAATCGCTAGATACATGCACCTCACAAACTAGTGTTCACCATGTCACGAAGATGAAGAAAACATTGAATATTTATTCTTCAATTACAACTACATCAAAAGTATATGGAAGGAACTTTGCAAAATATGTTTGATAACTAAGGAATTAAACAACCTTTAAACAACCTAGATAGCATTAAAGCTTGGCATTCAACTAGCAAACACTCCAACAACACTACCTATAAATGTTTTTGGTTGGTTCTTTCTCATCAACAGTCACAACAACCTGGGATGAAAGAAATTACAAGAATTTTCAAGATAAATGCCTTCCTATGGAGCAATTCAGGAAGCTAACTTATGCAATACATAAGGCTTCAAATTAGTATACAAAATCACACATTGCAAGATAAGCAATATCTTCTTTTCTTTTGTAATGTTTAGTTTTCTTTTTACACATCTTTTAAGTTGTACTTGTAATCCTTGAAAGTCACTAAACTTTGGTGACATTGCATTATATTCTGATTGTATAGCTGGATTGCCTTTCAAGGCTGAATACATTAACATTTTTCCAAAAAGAATAAAAACCGTAAATTGACAGTTATATGTTTCAATACGAAGCTTGTATAACTGGTTTACTTGCTTGGGTAATAGTTAATACCACTGTACAAACATTGGCAATCTTTTTCCGTTCCTAGTGTACATATCATTCACGAGCTTTATAATCCAACAACATAGTTTGAATCTTGTAAGCAACCGAGTAATTCGAATTGATGACCTTAACATATTATTATAGTTTAATTTCAATATAATTGTTTTCATTAACTAATATGTCAAAAATATTAAAAATGATTTATTTAACATACATCCTTTATATGTTATTATACCGTTGATATAAACTGCAGGTAATTGCTGTAAATGAAAGGTTTAAATCTTTATTTACGTTTTCTTGTACGTGTAAAAGCAGGAAGGATTAACGAGGAAAATTATTTTTGGCAGCAAGTGGGCAGCATCTTATTAGCGATTGGGCAGTGCGCACAGCCATTTTTTGTTTTGGGTTTTATTCCTTTAACGTGCATCTTATTCACGTTTCCTAGCCACAATTTGGCCCTCTGTTTTTATTTAATTTCCAACCTTTTACTTTGTATACATATACAAGTTTTATAAGTGCATATTCTTGCTTTTAGGACGAGAGCCGTCAAAATACAATATTATAGATTTAATTAATTTAATTAAGATTATGTTAGGAATCTTTGGCCTACAATCCTATAAAGTGCCTTCCCTGCTTTCCGTTTTAATAAAAAAACAAAGTGATTTAAAAAAAATGTACTTTAGTTATAGAAATCAAAGAACGACAAAATATTAAATTAATGTAAAATTTAATTATACATTTATGTTTAGAAAGAGTCTCTCTTCTAATTAAAGGTAGGATTATATATTATTAGACCGTTTTAAACCCTACGTTTCAACAAAATTAATACTGAATATTGTTGTTACACACGCATGTATATACTTTAGGCTAACTTAAATAAAAGGCTTAACTTAATTAAGCTTTTCTTGGAAAATTACAGAAGGAATATATTCAAATAAAAAGGTGGAAAGTACATAGACGGAGAATATACAATTCTTATACTTAGAGTTTATACAAAATATACAATTAGCTACGTAACTTTTACTAACTAGATACCAACTCTTACTATATATCCAACTGTTGCCCAAGTCGGTAAGAAACATTTTGCAAACAGGGCATTGATAGGATAGTCATATGTAGTTTAAGATAAAAACTCATTTCAATTGAATTTCTTGTAATATCTTGTATTTTCACAAATCTTTGTATTCTTCATTCTCCAAATGAAACTTAATTAAGGCTGTTAAACAAATTGGAGAAAAATTAGAAAGAAAAATAACATAGCTAGTGAGAGGGAGGGACTGGGAGACATAAATAATGGCACACATCTTTTGGCTTGTTTAATGGAAAAGTTCATTCCCACTAATTGAATAGCATCAACTAAATTAATGTTGAGAGTATGAAGAGATGTAGTGGAGAAAGCGGCGTTTCTTATTAAAATAGGAATTAAATTTCAAATCGACATAAAATTTAATAGAATTGAATTATCAAAGTTAAAACAACATTATTTATTAAAATAACATCATTTTGATAATTTATTATTGTAGTTTTAGTTTATGAAATTTTAAATTACTCAAATTTAATTAAGACGTAAAAGGTAAAATTATGATAAACTTAAATTATAAATAATTTAAAACGAGTTCAACTTATTATGATTCCTAATATCTCGTTTTATGTTTTGGTGTAATGGATTGGAAAGCAAATATAGCATAAATAATCCAAGCGTCGTTTCCACTGAATTTTCAATTATGCTTGTGTTGTGTGGTTGGTCCCCAATCTCTGTTAGTGAGTCTAATCACCAATGGTTGAACGGGGAACATTTTCTATTATCATGGTTCAATTTTTATTCATATAATCCACGAATGCAGAAGAAAAACAGTAAAGCAAGAATAATCGCATGAAAAGTTTAAGAAAAACACAGGCAAGTGATTAAACGCGCGACAAAAGAGCGTGGAACAGTTAACTAGGAAAGAGCAAACTGGGAGAGACGAGGACCAAAGTCTGAGAGTTTTCTCCGTGTTTGTACGCTAAAGTCGCGCCCTCCAATGCCTCTTAAATGTCCCGCTTCTTTATCTCTTCATTAATTGAACAAAATCTTCCGCTGATCAATAGTCTCCTTCTTTTTTCTCTTGGAAATAGAGAACAATTTGATTTACCACGTACTGCAGTATCTTTTTCCCTCTTTACTTGTCTCACTCTTTAATATGCGACTGCCACCGCCCCACTATTACTTGCTGTGCTATATATACGGTGACTTGAACGCCTTAATGTTTTTCTGTTGAATGCATATGGAGGACCTCTATGGTGTGCAGCCAAGTTATAGCCTTCAGGATTTGTCCATGCACTCGCCGGTTGCGCCTGACTATGACTATTTTCTGTCTCCTGGGCCGATATCGTTTCCCATGCTGGGATCGGAGCAGTTGTTCTCCGGCTCTTCTGTGTCGGATTCTGCTTCTCCAGTGGCTGAGATTCAGAAGGGTTTGACGTCGGAGGAGGAGGCTTCTAGTGCTATTAGGGCTAGAATTGCTTCTCATCCTCTCTACCCTAAGTTACTTGAAGCTTACATTGATACCCAGAAGGTATACACAAAAGCCATTGTTCTTTTGGGTCTTGAAGCTATATATGCAGCTTTCCCAAGTGGCTAAAAGATTAGAGAAAACGCATTAAAAAAAAGTCAGAAGTTGCATAGTTAAAGAAGTTTGTTGTGGTTCTACTTAGCTGACAATTAGTAAAAGAATAGGGATGCAGAGCTGGTTATTACATACAGTATACATCATTCCCCTGAAATCACTAGAGAGAGGGCGTGGGGCTCTGAAAATGAAAATGGAACAAGCTTGGACTAGCCACACTGTTCTTGGATTTTAGTCTTCATTTAAGACCTTAAATTAGGTGCACATTGGATATTGTTGTTGTACGTACGTGTATCTGAAAGTTTCTTCTTTCCAATAATGCCTACAGAGACTTGCTTTTGCTGTATTTTCTTTCCCAATAAAGGAATCGACTTGTGAGCACTTTAACTGTGTAATCCTCACTTTAGCTTCCATGATGACCAGCTGAGAAGTGATGATAAGTCACTTTTCCTTTTGCAGGTGGGAGCACCACCGGAGATGGTCTCTCTACTAGACGAAATCCGGCAAGAAAGTGACCTTTCCAAGAAAATCAATGTTGCTACCTCTCTTTTGGGTGTAGATCCAGAGCTTGATGAGTTCATGGTCTGTACCCTATCTCATGAAATTGCATATTTTATTGGGAAAAATCTAAAAACCCTAGAAAATGCCCACATCACCTCACTCCTCTCTAGCTGGCTTAAAAGTTTGAAGTTGCTTAGCAAGATTTCAGCTTTTCTTGTTATTTTACTTTCTAGCAATGCATTGCAGCGTGGGAACTGCACCTTTTGAATTTCAGACCCTATTTTTCTTAGTTTTCTTGATCTATATAGTAGTTAGTTGTCAATAAGTCGCTTTGTCAAGGTTTTATGCTCCAAATGGAAATGGGTCCTCATGGCTTTTTTTTTTTTTGTCCTTCCTAAAATCTAGTGATGTGGTGCCTTGCCCTTTTATGTTCTTTTCTTCAAGTTTCATGCGATCAATACTGGCTCTTTGTTTTTGTAGGAGACTTACTGCCAGATTTTGGCCAAGTATAAATCGGATCTGTCGAGGCCTTTCCACGAAGCCACCACGTTCTTAAACGATATTGAAACTCAATTCAATACCCTTTGCAAAGGTTCTTCCAGCACACAAGTTTCGGGTCTCTCACTTTTATCCTCTCCTTCTAAGAACATTGGACTTTTCAATTATTTATATGGTTCATTGATGTTTGTGTTCGAGCTATTTTTAAACTGTGAGCTTTAGATCTTCTGTGTGATGCTCGGACTGTGACAATGGTCATATAAGAAACCCACATGAGAAAGAAGATGGGAGCGTATGTTAGCGTTAACCTAGCACACGTTAGGAGGATGAAGAACTCATATGAATAGTGGTTGCTTTCGTAGACCAATTCCCGGATTGACGCTAGACAAAAACCTGCACCAGTGAGAACATTTATTCTCATTCTGGCTGGGGAAACCCAGATGTCAGATGTCAGATATTTGACACAACAGAACCCTAGGGCTAGATGAAACCCTTTTCTTTCGTAGAAATGGTGCTCAGCAGTGTAGGACATTTCTGAAAGCTTTACGTAATTAGCGTCTGTGGTGATCTTGTGCGTTTTACATTTTCAAGTCATTTCATTGGTCCGATCTATATTAGTTCGTTTACCTAACTTAAGGTATTGATCCTGAAGGATAATAAAAACAAATGAGGTTTAGCGGTACCTTCTGAATTAGTGATGCCACTCAGGGATTAACATCTGCGTTGCATGTTGTTTCAAGTTTTAATTTCTTCTCAGTTATTAGATGTGAAACTAGGACCTTGAGTCAATGAATGTTGGAGGAGTGTAACCATAATAATCTCTTTCCTTTTTAGAAGTTATAACATGACTTTGGAGTCATAGCGGGAGTGGAGTTTTCTTTTTCTTTTTTTTTTTCAGACTTAATAGATTGATTGATTACGTCTCTAATCTTGAGTTAAGATCTTGATTGTTAGAAAATTTAGGAAAATAAACTTGGTTTCTATTTCATCTGATATTAGCTGGATATTACGTCTGGTCGCGATTATTGTGTTTAATTATGTGCTACGATGATTTTAGCTATTTCATCATGCTATGCTGATAATATTTAGCAGCTGCACATTGAGTTGTTATGGAAGTTATAGTTGCTAATAGATGTCCCCGTTCTCCATCCAATCTTAGGCTATAGAGATAGAAGTTTACTGCTTTTGGGAGGCCAGGGATGGTAACCATTAATGTAATGATATACACATTTCACTCTATCTTTTCTTCTTAGATTGTGGGAACTTACAGATCTGCATTCTGCAACCTTCTAGTTCTCACAAGAACTTGACGCTTATTTATTACCGGTGGCTCATGGAAAGGCTCCTCCGTGCTTTTTAGTTGGTCCTAGACAAGGTTCGGACAGTGCTGAGTCATGTTTGACATATTGCACTCTGATGTGTTCATAGTTGAGTCTTTATATCATGAAAACCTAGCTTTTTAACTTTGGCGGTATTGTGATTAAAGATATTGAACTCCATGGAGCATGAGTTGTAGTGCATGCCATGATGGGGAATAAAAAACTGTTCCTAAGAAAGTTCTTAGGATTGGATGAACATCCAAAGGACAAAAGTCTGGGAGGCACATAAACAATTTATTGGGAAGAGTTGCTGGCAGTTCTAGGTGTATTAAATTGGAACTCAAAACTAAAAGCAAATCTCTTTTCTGCTTAATCATCAATATCATTTATTAAATCAGTTAGTTTTCCTCCTGAATATTAAAATCAACATGAGAGAGGATACTATGGTAGGCTGAAGTACGAGGAGTTGTGATTTTCTATATGCAACACTTGCCTTCGCACCTAGAAAGAAAAGAACATAACATCTGCTCGTGTAAGGATGTTGCCATCTTCTTTTGTCATCTATATTCATTTTTAAAGTACTTGAACAATTTTTTTTTTTTTGAGGATTAGTATAATTGATTACAAGTTAGAGCACTTGACATTTACACTTGGTACACATGGTTTTTGTCGGTTAAATTGTTATTTTAGCTGCTTATCTTTATGGTTAACATTACAAAACAAGCATCTGGCATTGGATGCATGCTTTTTATGGAATAACTGTCAGAAAAAAAGCTCCTTTTCTTGCATTTGTTTGGAAATTATGGATTTTGTTAGGAATGAGAACTTTAGATGTAGATTGCTCGAGATTATATGTTCATTGCATGCGCAGAACAAAAGTTCCTATTTTAAGAGTTATATCAGGCATGAGCTTACGGCAGGCCAATGCATTCGATTTAGTTGGACGCCTACTTGTCCAGATCCCTTATTTTTTTGTTAATGGCTTCTCGTTGCTTTAGGCAATCCTTGGTCATTCATTTTGCCACTCTGAAAGGCATTTTCCCATTTTTTTTTCATTATCTTGTTGAAAAAAATCCCGAGGCTGTTAGAAAACATTGCCAGTGTTAATACACTTCTGCAGGAGAAGTGAATTTGGGTTGAACTTCTTTGGATGCCACCTTGGGATTTGTTGATATCTTCTGAATTTGTAGTAATTTTTAGCACTTCTTTTGGTATGTGAATACTTTTTATTCAAGTGGTTACTGACGGTACCCATCGTATATGATTTGAATGTAAACACGTGATCTGATGTTGGTGTGCCGTTACTCAAACCATTCTATAATAGAGTAGATTATAGTTGAGATATGAGGCTGCCTGTTACATGAAACCGAAGATTTGGGAAAGTGGTTGTTGTCCAGCGAAGAAGGTGGATGACTGGTGGAGACAGGTGATCTTTAAGAAAAAGGTGTTCCGCAAGTTGAGGGACGTTGACGGGATACCTCAGTCTTTCTCGCTCTTCGTGCAATTTGGAGTGAGTGAGGCTATTTGTTAGAGGGTTCTGTGCTGTTGACAGACTCTAACCTTACCCTCATTTCTGACACAGACGCGACATAACCAACTGCAGGATCTTTTTCCAATCTTTGATGTGCCCCATCTCTCTCTCTATGTTAACACAACCCATCACTTCATACAAAGTCTTTTGTTATATCAAATCTGCTGAACTGTGGACATGGATTATCATCGACTTCACATGTTCTTGTCTGCTAGCCCTTCACTTTTATCCTATGTTTTGCTTCTAGCTTCTTGTATTATTTCGGCTTTTAATTTTATTTTCTTTTGTTTGGAAACTTTTTTCTTGTGATAATACAACTTGGATGTTTACCTCGTTTTCCTGTTGCCTGCTTCACTTTCTTACCAGATGAAACGGTCGGTTCATCCGATGAAGATACAACTGGTGAGGTTCAGGGTTCTTGCTGTCCGAAGGAAGATAAAGAGCTGAGAGAAACATTGCTACGCAAGTATAGTAGCTACATTAGTACATTAAGGCACGAGTTCTCAAAGAAAAAGAAGAAGGGGAAGCTGCCAAATGAGGCTAGACAAGTCCTATTGAACTGGTGGAACATTCATTACAGATGGCCTTATCCCACGGTAAAATATTAGTATCAAAATTTTATCTTCAAGAAGTGAATTTCGGCGGTGTTTGAGATTGTTTTTTCTTCATGTGCTTGATGATTGTAACAGGAAGCTGACAAGCATGCACTGGCAGATGCAACTGGGCTAGACCAGAAGCAGATTAACAACTGGTTTATAAACCAAAGGAAGCGTCACTGGAAGCCCTCGGAGGACATGCAGTTTGCTGTTGTGGATAGTCTTTATGGACCATTTTTTCATGAATGAACGATCAGGTCTTGCTTTGTAAATAGTACTTGGAAACAACATTATCTCTTAAACCTCTGTAGTTTTTATGATACATTAGTATTGTTAGTTAATGATGTCATTTCGTCGCACGCAAGAAAACATATATTTTCCCACTAGTCGTTTTTAATCGCACTTTGTATCTTTTTAAAATTATTAATGTAATGTATTATATGAATAATAATTTTAAAATTATAACAGATATTATTAAATTTCCAATTGTAAAATTGATCATCGACAAATATAAGCGTTTAAGCTTGAAGGATGTGCTCTTAATTCAAATATAAAATAACTTTGTTTATGTATATTTTTTAAACTATTATGTTTTACAAAAGGTTATAATCTATCTCTTCAATGTATATAATTTTCCAACTTTCACATATATATATATACTAAACATTTTCATAATTGAAAATTACTTAATTTGAATTAATATGTAGCCAAAGCATACAAATAGTGGCTATAATAACATTGTAATTTTAATTTTTAAACAAACTAAATTTTATTGATTATTATGTTTAAAATATAATTTTATGACTTCTTAAATTCATATTGAAAAATAATTTTTTAAAAATAAATTATAAAAAGACTTTATTTAGTTTTACAATGACAACTTAAAATTTGAAAAGTAATAATAAAAATATTATAATTATTAAATTTAATAAAAATAATTAATTATAACTTTACAGTTAGCAGTGTTAGTGTGAATTGTCAAGTCAATAAACGACCTATTGGTAATCTTTTTGCGTCGTTAAAATTTGGAAAAGGAAAACATGGGCGAAGGCCATTGCGTTCCTTGTAAAGTACAGAACATAACAGTGCTATCCGTCTCTTGACCGCCCCTGATTGGTCAAGACTTATTATTTGTACACCAAACACTTCTGTATATAGTATTCCACACATTCTTTACGATGTTAAACCTCTTTAATCAAATATCTATTTATGTTTCTTTTTTGAAGTGTCTTAAAGACAGAAATCATGAATTGTCAGGCTAGAATCTATGAACTGGAGGGATACGTCAAAATATAATTCAAAACTGACGGTAGAAATGAAAATATGCAAAGCAAGAAACATTTTAATATTTAAGATCTTTAATAAAATTTAAGATTAATTATAAAATTTTATCATATTTGAATAAGTATTTAACGATGTAAAAATAATTTCAATTGACTTTTAGATAAATAAAAACGATTTTTAATATATTTTTTATTAGAGACTCGACTATTATTACTAAATAGGACAAATGAACTTTCCTTTTAACTCATTTAAAGATATAAAAATTTATTTAAAATTTAATTAAATTAACAGATCAATTTGATTTTCATATAATAAATAAATCTCTTATGAAAAATTGCTATGCACAATTAAATTAATAAAAAATTAGTTATTTATTTATTAAAATTAATTAAGATAATTAAATAATATAAAATATTGAGATTCAAATTTTAATTTTAATAAAAATTTATTGATAAAGATATTTTTATTGATTTACAATAAATTGTACTTTGTATTGTCTTAAATTAATGTATGAGAGGGCATGATTAGATAATTTATAGATATTACTATTTATAATTTATGTGTTCTACATTATAACTAAAAATTATTAATTATTTAATTTTTTTTATCAAGCTATGAGAACCAATGGTATGAATACCTTATTGTTATCAACACCTAAATTAGTTTTGGTATGGTACTACATTAGTATTGGTCAATACCGACACCATTTTGGATATATTTTAAAAATTATAAAATAGTCCATAATTTTTTTAAATTACAAAGTATTCTCTTAACATATTGTGAAATATAAATTTATGATTTTAGATCAACTATGTCTCAAAAAATCATAATAATAGAAAATTGAAATTACAATAATGTATTTATTTCTATTAATATTACTTTTCACATATTTTACATATAAATAATAACCACAATTAATATAAAAAGACTGCTTAATCATCATATGAAATATAAAATTAAGGATAATATAAAGTACTTAAAATATTATAATTTCTTCATATAATAAAATAATTACATCGAAACATCAAATAGAAAGAATAAAGGATAACAATATTAGAGACTCGTATATTATTACCAAGTATGACAAATGAACTTTCCTTTTAACTCATTTAAAGATAAAATATTTAAAATTTAAATAGATCAATTTGAATCTCATATGATAAATAAATCTCTTAAGAAAAATTGCTGCACAATTAAATTAATAAAAAATCAGTTATTTAAAATTAATTAAGATAATTAATTAATATAAAATATTGAGATTCAAATTTTTGTTTTAAATAAAAATTTTGATTAAAGATAATTTTGTTGATTTACAATAAATTCTACTTTGTATTGTCTAAAATTAATGCATCAGAGTATATGATTAGGTTATATATAGATAGTGCTATTTATAATTTAGGTGTTGCATATTATAATAAAAATTATTATTTTAATAAATATTTAATTATTTTTATCACACTATGAGACCCAATGCTATGAATACCTTATCAGTATAAGTACCAAATTTGGTTTTGCTACGATATTATACTGATATCGGTCAACTTGAGGTACTGTTTCAAGTTATTTTTAAAAATTATAAAGTATTCCTTGAATTTTTTTAAATTGCAATATATTTCTTCAATATATTGTGTTATATAATTTATAATTTTATATTAACTTTGTCTCCAAAAACCATAATAATGAAAAATTGAAATTACAAAAATCTATTTATTTCTATTAATATTGCTTTTCACACATTTCACATATAAGCAATAATTACAGTTAATATAAAAGTGATCTTTTAATCATTATAAAAAATATAAAAATAAAGTTTTTTTCTATTGGACCTCCCTGACCCCATGTTTTAGTTGGACTCTTACTAAATGTTGTTGATGTTATTGTTGTCCAAATATAAAACTAAGGATAATACAAAGTACTTAAAATCTTATAATTTCATCATATAATAAATGATAATTATATCAAAACATATATAAAATAGAAAGAATAATAAAATTTTATGACTTAACAAGAATTCATGTCGAAGATACAATCAAGTAGAAATGAAACCTACAACAAAACCATTTATAGTTAAACATTTTATATTTGTATTTCATAAATAGAATTTAATATATGCATCAAATACAAATGTAATTAAAAGAAGAGAAGAAATGAAAAAGGTGGAACTTGATTAAATAAAATATTTGCTCAAATCGCATTGACTATAATTCTTATTTGATACAAAATCTTTACCATTGAGAAGAACTTCATCATCATCTTTATTGAGAAGAACTTCATCGTCATCATCATTTAAATTTCTTGCACCATATGACATGTCGATACTTTCGCATCCTAGGTTATCTTCCAAGTCACTTTTATCTATTAAACTCGATTCCTCTGAAATCCAATATGCTAAAAGATCAATATGGTCAAGGAAAATTAGATCTATAGTACTACTTATTCTATTAAGAGTCCTAGTAAATAAATAAAACTAAATTATTAAGAAATTATATTTAGCTTAATAATGATAATAACATACCCTTCTTAGAAATTTTAAATTGCATTAAACAAAGACCAATTAATTTAATCTTTTATGTTCCAATTTTTTACTTTCTTGGAAAGAATGAATTCAAATGTGTTCCAATCCCTTTCATATCTTGTCATACTCACACATTAACTTATAATTTGAATTGCAAACCTTTGCTATTCTGGAACAATACTTTCAAATTAGTTCCACCAAGCAACTGCAAGACAACAAAAGTAACCTTATAAACAAAATAAAGTGACAGCTAATTTCCAACAAGTAACAAAAATGAAAAGATATATGCTTGGATTAAGTTTCTCTCTTTGACTTATAACAATACGCATCCCAAAATCACTAAAAATATCTATCTAAACCTCCATTTGTAAGTTTAGGAGATCTTGCATCATTCCATGGGCAACAACTTTATATTTCTTTGTAAAACTTGGTCTAAAATAGGGAATATGATTAAAAAATGTTCCAACTTCAAACAGTTGAGAGTAAAGTTATCTTTTAATGATGATTATAAGATAAGATATGTATAAAGAAGACTATTTCTTAAATTTTCCTTGATTGCTTCCTTCACCCTCACCTTGACTTCATAAAATAACTCATTGTATTCTTCTCATCATTATCAACAAGGCTAAGTACTCTTATCAAAGGTTCACAAACTCGGATGATAAATTGATATTATGACCAAAATTCATGATCTTTAAATATAAGTTTAGAAACCTCTAATTCAGCATTATACCTAGCATATTAAGAATCAACGCACTTATCTCTTATAAACATTTACCTCACCTCCTTCTTTATTTAAAAAAACACTAAATTGATAAGAAATTAGTCAAAAATCTTGTAATAATAGGACAATTGTAATACCCACTCTTATTTGACATATGTCCGTATGCTTCACGAACGAATGAGTAATTGCCGGACAAAAATGCCATGCTAATTCAATACATAAAATGGCATCATAATTAAAATGACAAATAACACAATGTCTAAAACCCAAAAATTTCTCATTTCATTTCATAAACTATGATTTACACTGTAGCATTATATTCAACTTTTAAGTTTAGACAATGACAAAGCTATCAGAGTTCACAACTCTGTCTACCAAGTATGCTACATACATGAAGAATTTACAAAAAGAAAAAAAGATAAACTAATCCTTTAATCCTAGCTGACTGACCTTTAAGCCATGTCTTCAATTCCAAAAGTATTACAAAATCTCTTCTAAGCAATCTTAGAAGCAAAGTAGTCACTCTTGAACCTGAAAGTCAACGTTGCAATTTTGGTGAGTTTTGCGAACTCAGTTGAGTAACTATCCTCGATCGTTCACTCATATCACACATATCACAATAATTCATACATTCACATTATTCACATCTATGAATATAAAGCATCACAACATACTTTGATCATAGACTTTCCCATTTTTCAATTAATTCGATTCCACATTTCAATTGCAATAATTCAAACCATATAATTTATATGTATATGCAATGTTCATGAGGCTCACGTTCATTTATTTCACTGATGTGACCGAGTACTGTTTTCACTGTCCCGTATCTGTTGTGGATACTGGACTCATTCATACTGTCCCTTATCCATTGGGAATATAGGGCTCTTTATACATATTGAGCCATAGGCTCTTACTATAGATGTCTGAGCTTTAAGCTCTTTTCAACTGAAGACTTCGGTCATAACTGCCTTTATCTTTCATGCATTCATATAATTAAATGCTCCAAGCATATTCAATCATTATATTCATTTAGTCACATTCACATTCTTTCTCATTTACATTTGTCATCGGACTTTTAGTCTGGCATTCAACATTTAAGTTGAGAAACAAGTAGTCAATCAAATTCATATTCAAGTAGCACTTCTAATGTTTTATTCATGCAGCAAATGCCTCGGACATTGAATGTTCAAAATTCAGTACGTACCCATCATATAACAATTTAATACATCTTTTAATAAGCAAACAATCATAGTGAGACCATCTTAGGTTACTCATAGTATGCTCCAGATAGATTATTGCCTCGTCGTCCTGGTAGTGTCTGGATGAGCTCGATCTAGTTGCTCCTCTACATTATACAATCACAAACATTTACACATTACTACTTTCTAACGTCACATAAGTACTCATTTATGCACATATGTATGTGTTATGTATGATGTATGTTCAATGACAATTCCCGGGTATATTACTTTAATGCTCATCTTAAAAACAATTGACAACCCCTTTTTAATCAATATTTAATATGTAATACTATTTAATCACTTTAATCACCTCATTCATTGTCAATTAGGCCCATCTTAAATCCTATTCAAGCCTAAATTCCTTATATGGAAATCTCCTATTATTGATTAGTCCATAACTCATTAAAAAGACAACTCTCTCTCCTCATAGGTCTGGCCATGATCGTGATGTCCTTGTCATGATCATGATAAAAACTTTTAGAGCTGGCCACGATCTTGATAGAAACTTCTGTCAAGTTACGATCGTGGGGGTAAAGGCCACGATCATGCCCCTACAAATTTTTCCCTTTCCTTCATCTGAATTCTATATACATTTAAACACCAATTCACACCAAAATTTATGGACTTCGTTATCTCTAATATAGCATCATCCCATACTAACTCAAATACCAAATTGGTTTGCATTAAACTCTCAACTTCTACTTATTTAACTTATCATATCGAACTAAATCTCATCCTTCAAAATTTCCAAACTCCTTCCATACTATGCCTCATTCATAAACATCCAACCATTCTTTATCCACATCCATCATTTCTAGTTCAAAGTCTCTCTATTTCTACCTCACTTAATAATTTAAACATTCACCAAAACAAGTCATACAAAGTATAAGCCTTAACCACAAAAATAGGACATTTTTATAAACTCTCACATAATCAATTTCCTGTACATTTCTATTTACCTTTATTTCATTTCTAACTATTATTTTAATACAACTCAATTCAAGACACCAAGAATACACCCCTTTTTTAAAACTCAAAGCTAACAATTTATTATCAAAATTGTTCCTCACTAAAATAACTCATTCATAATATTAACTCACCCAAAATTAAAACGTGATCTCTTACTATTTTACCATCCACATTAACACCAAAAATCAATTTCATAATCAATATCATAAATCTCAAATTACACGTCATAAATGCTTCATTTAACACTACCCATAAAGATTGAAGCGCAACTTGCTTGATTTAGCTTTAAAATCTTCAAACTTTTCAAGAACACTAAGAAACCCTAGCTCTCTTCACAACCCACGTACATCACCATTCAAAGGTGGAAAGTTGGGCTTTTTGTGAGAAATGAAGGGAACAATGAAATGATGGTAGCAAGGAAGGTGAGAGCAAGGCTTACGTTGATGTAGGTGAGTGTAGGTTGTGGAAATGAAGAAAATAAGAAAAGAAAAGAAAGCTACAAAGAGAAGAAAAGAAGCAAAATACAAGAAACTAAATTGGTCTTTCAATAGCAAAGAATCGTAGGAGATAAGACATGGTTTGGTAAGTGACACATGTCACTTGCCTCATGTCCAATCTCTATTGATTTGAATTAGGTTCTTTAATTAACTAGTCCAATCAACTTCAATTTCTACCCCAGTTGTCTCCAAATTTCAATAACATATGTCATTAAATCTAAAAGTCATTTAAGAAAAATTTCCACTACTAATTGACTATTAATTCTACTTCCATTAATTACTTGTCCTGCCACTTGACATTTTTCCTAGACCAAAATACCTGAGTTTTCCAATAATTTTCCTAAATTTCACCAAAATCCTAAATTAATACTTACAAACACCAATTAAATTTTCAATACTTATGAGCCACAATTCATAATAGAATTTACATTTATAAATCAAATATACCCAGAAAAATGTCAATGAATGCATGTACAATCAATTTACTGTGTGCAAAAATTGATATTCGCTTATGTGTGTATGTCATATTATGCATAAGCATGAAATGCACTTTTTGTCATCTCAGCAATCTCACCTGCACCGTATTTTAGGATCCTAACCCTTAACATGAGATAACGGGATGTTACAATAACACAAATCTCTACTTTTATGAAATCTTCTTTCATCAAGTTTAGGAACCATGTATGATTACAGATAAACTTGGTCACTTTTTTTTTTACTTTGTGCATAGTTTCATCAATGATAGCAAAGTATCTAGCATTTCTCATATGTCCAACATTAGATCAATGCAATATGTATCATAAGGAATTTAATAAAAAGAATTTTACTTACTTTGCAATCTTTTTCTAGTTGTTTTATGAGTAGAATCTTTGTTAGTATCGAACTGAACAATATTTTCTGGCCTAACTTCATTTACAACTTCATCATATACCAAAAATAGAGTATCAACATTCCTAAAAAGACTTAATGTATCAATAGACTTTAAAAACATTATCCCTTTACATAATAAACTGAAAAATTGATAATAGACTGTGTCTTCAATTTATCCAACCATCACATATAATTAAATACTTACTAAGTCATTCTTCTTTCATCCAAATACCTATTTATTTCATAAACTAAACTACTCATAAGTTTACCTTTGTAATCATCAAGTGAATGACTTTCCATCCTAAACCACCATGTCCACCTTATAGGTTACATCTTTATATTGCAAGGCATTGCGATTGAAAGCTGAACTCTAGGAGTTATTATGGCAAAACAAAATTAAACACCTGTCTTTTTTTTTTTTTTTGCCTTATATCAGGTGTAACATTCCCTTCTTTTTGGTTTAGAAAATTACCTTCAACATCGCTACTATCATCCTAATCCCCAGAAAAAAGAACTTCCACTACCAATTTTGTAATTTAGTTTTGACCTTCTATCTATCTCATGCTGATACTCTTCAAGCAAAGATTTTATTTGTCATTTCACTACCTGACTTACTTTCTTACAAGGCTTAATATCATCTTCTATCCCAACTAAATGCTTGATTGATCATGTGATTCCTCTACCTTTCAATGCTTATTAGGATACAAACCAATAGTATGGTTCTTTATTCTAAGGACCAATCTAGTATGAGCCCAAGTTAGATCATTGAATCTTCTAAAACAATCGAATTATGAGGAGTACTTAAATTTCTCTCCATTTATCTATAAAAATAAATGAAAACATATAAAGAAATTAACTTAATAACTTTATATCAAAATAAAGTTGTGTAAAATAAAAGGAAGAAATAGAACAACAATAGTTCCTTAATAATCATATGATATGCACATGTAAGTGAGCCTTATAAATTTATATAAATGATTCCTTAATAACATTTGATACTTAAGCACATTCTATCTAAGAAATCCTCATGTTTCTTAACCCAAACTTCAAATATATACATTAATTATCCCACTTTCATAGTTATAATCCATTTTGTACGATGACATAATTCAAACATAAAGTCACAACTATAACTTATTTTGTATGAATACATAATTCGACCATAAAGTCACAAATATAACCCATTTTTTGTAATTACATAATTCAAATATAAACTCAAAACTACAACTATTATGTATGGTTATATGATTCAATCTTAAACTTATAACTATAATTCATTTTGTATGATTACATAATTCAACCATAACTCAGAGCTAAAACTCATATCTATAACTTTATTTTTGCAATTACATAATTCAACCATAAAGTCACAAATATAACTTATTTTGTGTGATTACATAATTCAAACATAAACTCACAACTTTACGCTACTTTGTATCATTATATGATTCAACCATAAAAACTCATAACTGTAACTCATTTTGTATGATTACATAGTTTAACCATAAACTTATAACTCATTTTGTGTGACTACATCATTCAATCAAAAATTTGCATTCATAACTCAATTTATGTATTTATATAATTCAACTATAAATTAACAACCTATTTTATGTATTACAAATTTAATTTATGATATATATATATATAACCCAATTTATAATAAAGACTAACGTTTTATTTAATATTTCCTAAATTTCAGACAATAACATAAACTAAAATTCTATAGTAAACCCTTAAATTCCATAATCTAGACAATACAAACATACATCCAAACACACATTACGAGTATGAGTGTATGATACAAATCACATAAGACACAACTTATAATTAGTCAACTCAAAGCTTAAGCACATGGTTTGACATTTGGATTTTTGTTGTTTTGCAACCTCAAAGCTTGGTTTTCTATTTCATGGGGACAATAAAGGAGTGATTGTGTGAAGTGTGCGACATTAAGAGAGAGTGAGACTTTGCGTGCATTAGAAGACGATGGAGAGGCAACAAGGGCTGTGACTGGTGATGAAACTTAAATGAAGGACAACTAGAGAGGAAACATGATGGACAGGTACTAAAGGGGGACCAAAACATGAATGGGTTAAGGTTCACGGGATTTTTAGGGTTAATTTTTTTATTTTTGTAATTTAATTCTCATTCTTTTTTAATTTTACAATTCAATATGATATTCAACCGATATTTTCAATAAGCTAGTATGGTATCAGTAATTTTAGTACCATTTTTTCATCATTATAGTGCAAAACTCATTACCATGATGAGAGCCGTCTATAACTCACAGGTTACATATACTTTTTTTATATTTGAAATGCCACCTCTTAAAACTAAGGCCATAAATTTCCAAAATAAAAATGATACCGATAGAGTTTATGAAAAGCCCAGTCATAAATTAAAGCAAACCAAACAGCCCAGCCTAACCTATAACTAATAAGTTGTATAAAATCTACATCTGGAAATACAATTAAAAGCACCAACAAGACAACACCTTCTTCTCCATTTTCTCTCAAATTTCCAGTGGGTAAGTGTGTCTAAAAACACACTCTTTCATCTGCATGTATCTCTTTCCTCATAAGTTGTCTCATGTTTTGTTTTTGTAGCAAATGTAGAGAAAGTTGTGGTGGTTAACAACATCAAAAGTCCTCACACTTAGGTAAAATTCCAGCAGCCATTTTTATGTCTTTTTATGTTATTTTGATCATCCTACACTAGGTTATAGTTGGATTGCATGTTATGATTGTTTGAGATAATAAATGAAGTTGCATGAAGGGATAAAAGTGGAGAAAATGGGGCTAGAAAATGATGAAAGAAGAGAAGAGAGAAGAAGAGGGGAGGGTGAAGATGATGACATTGTTTTGAAAATTTAAGTTGCGTGCAGGGGCAGAATAGGGAATGCAGAAAGTGAAGGGTAAATATGGAATTTTGTTGTAAGAAGGGTCTTTTTGAAATTAATGAAAATGAGTGAGGGTAAGATAGGACTTTTATTTAGTTAAGGGTATTTTAGTAATGATGGGGGTTAGGTTAGTAAGAATATTGTTTTTATAGTTAGGAATAAATTAGAGGAGAGAATAATGTTACATCATTAAAAGTACTTAGGATAGAAATTTTTTGAAAATTAGTAGAATAGAATTTTGTAAATTTTAGGTTCGAAGGTCTGATTAAGAAGTAATTTGGATTGTCAATTAGTTGAGTCTGAAATTGAGATAAAGATAACCTTGGACTTTACTCTTAAAATTAAATACCGTTTTATTATTAATAAATTATATTTCGAATTAGTCATTAATTTAATTAATGATTAATAATTACATACATGAATTATATTTTCTTTATTAATGTATTATAAGGTGTTTCATTATTATATTTTGTTATGTTTTTTGAGCTGTATCGCTTATTAATTTGATAGAAAATGTGTTAATTAAATAGAGACTAGTGGTTAATAAGTTGTGAATAATTGGTGAAAATCGAGAATTAGTGGCTTGCCTAGGATAAGCTACATTCAATGGTCTTAGATTGATAGGTTGTTTAGGGATGAGAGAGTGGTGGTTAGGTATCTATCTATGGAGCAGATATCGAGGCATCCTAAGTCCGAGGGATATTCTATGTCAATGACTATGTATTGGAGTGGTATCAGTATATCCTGAGTCCCGAGAATATACTATGTCGATGGCTAGGTACTGGAGTAGTATCAAGGTACCAAAAGAGATTGAGAAATTGAGGTACTCTGTGCCGATATTTATACATTTAATTACGTTTTTGCTAATGAGAGCTTATGATGAGATGAGCTGGCAGACCATTAGATGTATACCTACTAGGTTAAGTTGGGCCCAAAGAATTTAGTTAAATATTTGAATAAAACATAAGTGTCAATTGAAATTAATAATTGTATAATCATCATTTGGTGAAATTTTTGAGATGTTTGTTAATTATTTGGATTAGACTGAGGATTATTGTGTATATACATATTATATGTATGATTTACTCAGTTGACTAAGTGTTATAATTAATTATTGAGTTACTTGGTTTTAAGAGTAAGGTCGGTTATTCTTACTGAGGTGGCAGCTCACCCTTTGCCATTATTTTTTTAAAAAGATCCAATGATGACTGATAACTCCAATCTACGTGATTGACATAGTGGAGATTACATGGGGCCAACATATTACTTTTGTATAGTTATTGGAATGTCTATGTATATTTTTGAATGTGACAATTGGAGTAGTTGTGTTGCATGGAATAATTTTGTGTTTGACAAATAATCATCTCTTTTGGAACTAATGAGGAATTTGATGGTTAACAGTTTGTTTTAGCAACTATTTGGTTCATTGCGGTTTAAGAATTTTAGGAGCATCACAGTTTAGCATAAAAATGTTTTAAATAGTAAAATTGCTCCAATTTAGTTGATCTTTGTCGAAGCTTTCAAAATTAATTCTGATTCACTAACTTCTTATACTAGTTATAAAACCAAGTTGAATCCCAAGAGAACTAAAAACTAATTTCTTAATTTCAATTATCAAAACAAGTTGGGCATTTATGATTAATTAACTAATGATTAAAACTAACAAAGAATCAAACTAAATAAACCAAATATAAAAGAGTAAGAAATTCAATGGTATATAATTCCGATCCAAGGAAAATGTCTCATCCAATTGTAACATTAATTATTGGTCTAAAAAGAATAATTTTATAATTCAAGCAATTAGTTTGAAACTTGTTAGGATAGTCACAATAAGTTTCAAATTTTCATAAATTAATTGGTTTAAACCAAACTTACCACAAATTGATTGAGTATGACAACATTTTATATCAAGTAAATGATGTCAATAAGCTTAGTAAAAAAAAACTAAACCCTAAAGTAAATAATTGTTATAGCTATAACTTTTTAATTTAATTTTCTTACTTCTTGTAAGTTAAATATGCAACTTAATAAATAATTTAATTTGTACCTGTACTAATCATTTATGAAAATTACAGATCATTAAATTCATGGATATCTATAGAATAATCAACATCAAATTAATTTACCATATTACTTAAGATTAATTATTCATGAAATAGAAGAACACAAAACAAGAAATACTTGCATTAAAACATGAATTTAAGTTTAGAACAAAACCTCACAAAGTTACAACTAGAGTTTTGAATCCCCTTGAATTAGAATATTTGGATTTAGCTACACATAGCTTTATTTCCAACGCCGAAAAAAAAAGATGAAATACTGAGAGGAAACCACAAAGAAATGAAAATAGAATGATGTGTATAGGTGTTGAATGTGTTTTTCCCTTCTTTTTATACTAAAACCTAGCGTCCCTCTATCTTGCGAAGATCCTATCTAAACAAATCCAAATCCCTATATAATAGGGATGAAAATAAGTTTTCTAATTGAATTCAAACTTTTGGGTTGAATCTAGCATTAGGCGTGATCTTGCCTTATGCATTGAAGTAATTTGTCCTCTTTTTCCAAAATTTGTGATTTTGACCAATAACGCTCCAGTTTGATGCAATCTCCACCTATCACCTCCTAAAACAAACCAAACATTAATTTTCCCATTTAAGCACTAAAATTAAACCAAACCAAAAGATATGGGTCCAATTAACTTAATCAAATAATATCTTTTCAAATTCTCCCACACTGGACTCGTCTTTGTCCTCAATCATATATCAATTCAATATATTAATCATCCTAATACCAACCACTCATCTTCTTTCATATTATCTAGAAGTATCCCAAAAGTTGATACATACTAAAGGTTTAGGATAAAATAACAATAAAAAGAACAAGCATTCATGAGACACACTTTTATAATTAAAATATAGCATCTCATTAGTTCTATCAAAATCAAATAAAATAAGACTTGATAACCTCTCATAGATTTCACTCTATACACTCAAATTGTCTAAGGTTCATTAAGCTCTCAAGTCAAAACATAGCGAGTTGTCTATAAGCTTGCTTATGAATCATGTCTCCACCACTAATAAAAATGAACTTAATGTATAAATAAAATGGACCTGATAAGGGTTGTAACATGGCTTAAATAAGGTATGACAAACATAAGTTTTATGTTAAATAAATTAAAGGAGATCATTTAAAATTACCCACACAAGTTTTAATTGAATTTAATCCAAAATTCACTTATAAATGACATCCTTTTCAATCACTTCATCATTTCTCTTTTATTTTATTTTTTATTTTTTCATAATTTTCATTCTTTTTTTAATAAGAATGTCAAAGAGGATATTTCTTTCTTTTTTCCTTATAATTCTCCCCCATTCCAAAAAAATTGAAAAATCAAAACAAAGCAACTTAAATAAGCTAATTTACTTTCCATGGAAATAGTCAAAATCCTATGCAAATAAGATTGATACAATTCTTGTATTTCAGGGGCTCAAAACTATTAAGGACATCAACAAAAAGAAGGATAAGAGTGGCTTATAATAAGGTTAGTATTCAAGAAAGAAAGGTCAAAACTCAAATTGGTTTGCTAGGGGTAAAAATTAAGGTAGGCATTTCTAGGTCGAAAATGGTTATCCTAAGTACCTTTATCATCTCTATACTCAAATTCATAAAAAAAATGTAGTCTCAACATATATTCAAGAGCAAGTTCTAGCATGAAAAGTTATGTTTGATAACATACAATAAAAAGAAATACATGAGCACAAATGTGAAGACTACTTTTAGGTTTAAAAGCTCATATAAATGTCAAAATGCATCAAGTCTTGCACACTTTAATTCAACATAACCAATGAGATACTTAAAGTAATTTAATGAAAAACACTAATCATGCTTGTCTCTCTCATGTATTATAACTCCAATCAAAGATGTATCCTAATTTAGGTAGGGATTTCAACGGGTAGAGCTGGGCCTAAGCCGGCGATGGCCCAGCCCGGCCCGTCGAAAAATAGCATCGGGCCATTTCGGCTCATGGTCTGGGCGGGCCGCAGAAGGTTGGCCCGTGGCCCAGTCCATGTGGGCCGAAATGGCCTGTGGGCCGTGCGCAGCTGGCGAAGAGGCCCATGGCTAGGCCACGGGCCTCTTGTTGTTTTTTTTTAAATTAATAAATTATACACTTTTTTATTTTATTTTTCATATTTACAACATATATATATTATGCATTTATGTATTTATGCTTTTTAAAACTTTTTATTTTATTTTTCATATTTACATAATATATACATTATGCATATATATATT
>JAOSBN010000006.1:36314869-36325184 GCA_027563595.1 Erythroxylum suave | reverse complement strand
CATTTATAAAAAAGGAAAAAAAACCAAAGATACCCAAGTGAAAACACAAAAACAGACCAAATCAGTAACCAAAAAAACCGCGACGAAGTTAAAAAATATAGAGGCGGCAGAAAAACACAAGTCAAAAGAAGGTAGATGGAAGGAAATGTAAAATCGATGGGCTTGATGATATATACGATGATGATGGTCAAGCAGGTGAGGACACAGATCTGGCCTTGGCGGAGAAGGAGCGGATGCAATGCATAGAGGTAGAAGAGAGGAGTAAAAAATAAAGTAACGAGCTTGAAACGAAATGAAATGAAATGAAAGGAGACTTATGATGAGGAGAAACTACCAGAAGAGTAAAGAACAATCGTTGGATTAAATGGACGAAGAACAGTAAAACCTGTGATGTGTAGTTCATACTTATGAATCCTGACACTTGAGGATATGTTTATGGAGATACGATCTTTCTAAGCACTGTTGCGGTCTATGACGTTGAACAGATCTATCATCTATATCCTCTGTTTCACGTGCCACGTTGTATGCAGAGCAATAAGCTACTAGTAAAAAAGTAAATAAGCTACTAGAAGAGTAAATAAACGATAATCGTTAAATCAAATAAATGGACGAAGGAGATGGATTGCGTGGTTGTCCATCCCTTCGCCCTTAGTATAATATACTTAATAACACCATAATGCTCGAGTATAATACAATTATCCTATTCATCTTATGTGAGGATCAGATTGATTACCTCGAACTTTAACCGTAAATCTTACCCTTTTTCTTTATTAGGTAAGTGTCAGTCAATCAGTTGTCTCTTTCAACAAATTAGATTGACCGGGTTCAAATATCACGGAGATAATAGTAAAGTTTGATAACGGATTATTTGTTCTTATTAATCTATTCCTAATTTATTTTATCTGAAAACAAAAGCAGAATCTTTCGATTTCTTGTAAAAGCATTCGTACGTGATTAACTCTTTTATCTGTCTGCTTTTATTTAACCATTTCTTTGTTTATCGTAACAAAAACAGATAGGTCTTTGGCAGTGTAATCTTTGTCAGGACGAGTGTTCATTATAAGCCCACCAGTACATAACAGGCGACTCCGTTTGGCAATCAAGTCGTCCAGACAGAGTCTGTCAGAGTTTAAGTTCTTTAGTGGGAACATCTTTCTCCATTGTTCAGAAATTTAATTAGTGAACTCACATCACATGGGAATCTAACTAATGATGATCTTCGTTTCTTGCACAAGCATGTGATGCGAGAGTGAGACTTACAAATGTCAATGCATGAAGACCAAAAGCACTCCATAGAAATTGATTTTCTTTTCCCGCTTTGGACTTATCTGCTACAGTGATTTAATCAACTGTTTGCAGAACCCGACAAGAATACGCTGGATTTCTTACTTTCACCATAATTTTTTTTTGTCACCGGAGAATCTTTGTTTTCTCTCTCTTACTTATCTCTATAAGCTCACTCTTCATGCACTGTCAGCCACCGAATCCCGTATTCTAACTTAAGTCTCTGCTACCATTATTTTCATAATTTCTTTACCACATTTCTCATTATCTCTGCTTCCATTATTTTCATAATTTCTTTACCACATTTTTCATTATCCTTTTTCTTGCACTTGTCTTTCTTTCCTTAGCTCAATAGTCTGACTTCAATGCCATAAAATGTCTTCCGTTTGCTGGTAGCTTTTGCCTCTACATGCCTATCACTTGATTTCAGGGAGTACACAGAAATGGGTTCAATCCAATTTCTGTCTCTGGTTTTGTCTTGTTTGATTTCCCAACTTTTGTTTTTTAGAGCTCTCTCTCAAGATAGAGAGTTTTCTGTGAAGTTTCTGAAGGCTCCCCATGCATTTTCACGTCGTGACACGGCCACATTTGTGTTTGAAGTACTGGTAAATGGGAATGTTAGCACTTGTACAAACTGTAACATAAGTTGCAAGGTACTTCTTTCTTGAAATCAGAATTTGTGTAAGATGTACTCTTCTGCAATAAGGCAAGAGTTTCTAAGCTCCCCTTTGGTTTGGCCCCTTATAAGTGCACTTCTTCTAGCGGAGTACTATGTATTTCTTACAAATAATCTGGCAAAAGAGAAAGAAACAGTCGAAGAATTTGATCTCTTTTGCTCACAAGTTTGTTACTGTAGAAGTTACTGGTTGTGCTAAAGAAATTAATCACGTTATCTGCTCGGTTCATTTTCATTTCTTTCTCCATATGTTAAGAGTGTGTGAACTATAATATTGTCATCCAATTTGAGCAAATGGTACATGCAGCTGGATTGGGGCGCTGCATCTGATTGTGGAGTCGGAAAGGTATTATATGGGAATTTGCTGGATGGAAATCATGCATTTGAGGTCTGCATCAATCGGAATAAGAGCTGTACCACTTACGATTGGACTATTGGTAAAGAATCTCGCCCTTTTTTTTCCCCCCTGATTCTACTAATCATACAGTTGAATTTGCTCATTTTAAGAAATTATCATGGCTACGAGATGCTGGATTCGTTAGTTAAAAGAATTCTGGTGAATAAAATCAAGCTTGTGTAAGAGTTTGTTTTCATTTCTTCCAACTCACATAAAAAGTGGATTCATTAGCAGTGATTCTTTGATAGACTATGAATGTATCTATGGCAACTTTAGGAACGTTTTTGCTGATGATTTACAATTTAACCGTGCAGATACAGTGCCTCCAACAGCATATATAACTGCAGCAACATCTTTTACCAATGCTAGGAATGTTTCAGTAAATATTTCGTTCACTGAAACCTGCACCGGTGGAGGAGGCTTTGCATGTACATCCGTTAATACCTGCAACGTGAGTAGGTGCTTACGAAATTGTATTAAATTTATATGAAATTATTTCACTTTCACATTGTTGGCTCTATGACAGAATGTCTGAACACTATTTTGGTTTCTTCTCGGTTTTATTCTCTAATTAACCTTTTATTTTCATGTCTCTGTTTATTAATAGTCATGGTTTGATTTTAAGATGCCTTAATAATATTCATCAATGTTGTATAGTATCAGCAGGATTCAGTTGTTTCTTATAGATTGTTATGTCACGTAACAGCTGCTGGTCTATGGTGCTGGCGAAGTAATCCCACATTCCCTAACCATTTTGCAACCAAACCTGAAATATTCAGTTCTTGTGAGCTTATCACGGAAGGCTGTGTACGGAAGAGTGGTACTGGTAATGGACAAGGATTTCTGTACTGACACAGCTGGAAACAGATTCAAAAGAGCAGCTAATTCAAGTTTCCATGTACATTTTGGTGAGCTCCGTTGTTAGTAACCTAAGTTCTTTTACTCTGAAACATCACTGGAACAATTCAGGTCACCAGACAAGTGGCAATTTGAAGTCACACTAAGCATTCCAAACCTATTTTCTTTACAATTTGAATAATAGTTCTGATCTCCTAGTAGTTACAGTCACAAGTTTTATAAACTGCATTAAAGCAGCTTTTATTGCTTACAAATACACGTCAATTGATTGTAACCCAGCTTTTCCTAATTCGTTTTGTCAATTCTTCTTTGTTCTGTTAATTTGGTCCTTTCCTCTACAGATAGAAGAAGCGTGTTTGTTGACCTGCGGATTCGCATTCCAGAACAGCTACTTCAACTTTATGATGAAACAAGAACAGTGCAGGCAACTAACGATTACAAGAACTTGAAGTTGTATCTATACTTCTCAGAACCTATACTTAATTCAACTGTGGAACTCCTAAATTCTCTGAACATAAGTCAGGGTGATCTTCTTCCTATTGACAGTGGAACCCTTGGAAACCGCAGGTTTGGCTTTCAGGTCAGTTGGAGGACATCATAATTTTTCTTTCTATTTTGTATTCATGTTCCTATTGACATTCATTACTTGTACTTTTCAGTACCCAATTCATGCATGTTGTCTGCTCGCAGGTTGCAAATGTATCTTCCATTGCTGTCATCACTGTTTCCCTCCATTCAAATAGTATAGTAAGCAGAGCAGGGACTTCAGTTTCTCCTATTGCACCCGCCACTTTCCTTTATGGTATGTTTTCAATCAGTATTTTCAACAATCTAGGGAGAAGGATAGTGACCATTTAACAGTTGTAGAGAAAATGATGTGTTAGCACTCTTTCCCAACCCTTTGGAACTTAAAAGATTTGAAAAATATAACTCGATCCTCCTAAGATGGACCCAGATGTGATCTTCAGATTCTGAAAGGCCACTTGTTGCACTGAGAACAACATCTAGCACAAGGACAAGGGAACGCGTCATTCCAGTGTCTGTGAACTTCATGAAGCCTGTATTTGGCTTCAAATCCTCCTCTCTGTCAATTTCAGGGGGGCATCTGAAGAGGTAAGTAAACTTATGTTAGCAATCTCCATTTTCACCAGCTTATTTGATCATCACCATGCTTATGTGAGTGCAAGCATCAAACAAAAATAATTTGATTACATTCTTTGTCTTTAGATATTCCAGGAAAGTAAGGTACAACTAGTTGTGGAAAGAAATGCTTAAACTGGACTCTTATCTAGTTATTGTTTTTGATGAGATCCAGCTTCCGTGAAATAAGTCGAAGCAAGTTCATTGCAGAGATACAAGCAAATAATGAGACCATATCTGTGAATGTTCCTCAAAATGTAACAGAAGATGTTTCTGGAAACAAAAATTTAGCATCTAATGTTCTACAAGTGAGACAATGTAAGGATCTTTTCTTCGATTTGCTTGTTCTACAACTTCGTACTTTGCCCAAGTTGTGAAGATGTTTTCCTTGAAACTTTTCTTTTCAGTTGGTGATTTATTGATCACTATTATGCTTTCCATTTACAGATTCTATCCCCATGCTATCTTCTGTAGTTGCTGTACTTGCTACCACTTCTTTCCTAGCGACAGCTTTTACTGCTGGGCTTCTGACGGTGTCAAGTGCAAGTCTTCTGTCTGTGGGAGCATTTTCAAGGCCATCTTCCTTGCTGACATCTGATCCTACAAGGAGTCTTTTCGTATGGTATCTAACTTAAAAGACAAATAAATATTTGCTCTTAAGCTCCTTTATTTGGCAAAATTTAGAAATTGGCAATCATCTTTAAAATTTGAGTGGATGATTGAGGTTAAATGCTTCAATGACCTCATAATTGGAAATCCTTAGTATTGCTCAGGGTATGCATCTCATATTTTCTTTGATAACTCTTGACCATGGATTAGAAAATGTTATTTTCAGGAATCTCCATGTTTTAGCTTGCAGAAGACTCCTTCCTAAGGAGTTGTTTAAGGTGTTTTCTGCTCTTAAGGCAAAAGAAATAGTAGCAAAAAGATTCAGTTTTTTTTGCCGAGTGATATTTGAAAATTTTCTGCAAGCTACTGGGCAATGGTATCAGATGATTCTTGTATCAAACATGCAATCTAAGTAAGATGATTCAGAGCATTATGATGGGAAAATTGCGGTTTGGGCCTTGTCAGGGAATTTGATCGAAGAAACCCATTTCATTGATATTTCAAATATAGTTTACATCATTATCAATTTATAGATGTTCAATATTTGATTCACTTGCATCATTTTTAAGCATTTTAAAAGCTGTCATCAGAAGTGGCAGTCAATTACATGAGAATTCTGTAGTAAATGTGGCGTGGGATTTATCAACTACAAATATTAGTATGATGGTCAATTTATTGTATCTTGTGAACCTATAAGAGCCTATCCTTTATTCTTTCCACAGAGAAGTGCATGCTACATTCAAATTTTTGCACTGTCTAGATGGTTGGCTGTTACTCTTCCAGTTGAATACTATGAGCTTGCTAGAGGTTTAAAGTGGAGTATACCCTACTTCAGTCTCCCATGGGAAACCGGGGGTATTGACTCGGTTATGGTGGGCTCCAATTCATCCACCAGTCCACATTCCTTCATTGCCAATATAAGTAATTTGGGAGCTACTCAGAGCATCCAAAAGAAAGAAGAAAGTTTGAATATTGCTGTTCCAATATATGGATTACCACTTACTCCAATGGAGTACATGACATTTTTTGAGGTATAGGTCATACTTCGTGGCTCTTTTTTGGTTTCCTATACTTATACTTGATAATCATAGGCAAGGGTCCTTTGTTTGTCTTCAGAGGCAAAGTATTAGACCGCAAGCTGAATTCATCATGGATCTACAACATTCAAATGGGTGAGTATTTCTTTATCTTCTTTGACTTTACTCTTATACTGCCAGAAGACATGATAAGAAATAGACCATTTAAGTGAAAAAGCCTATGAGGATGATAGATTGCGAAAACTTACTTGTATGACCATACAAATACTAGAAGTACATACAAATAGACATGCTACCTTGTTGAACCATTTCCCGGAGGCTCTTTCAAGAAATTGATTATGAACTCCATGGTTAATTATGAAATTAATAATTTATCTTGAAAGTTTAAATTTTCTTAGAAGATGAACGTACTTATTGATCGTACTTTTTTGCCTTCATCTCTTCTAGTTGGAGGGATTTTGATAGAAGCATGTTCTGGCTAGCTCTTATTGGTTTAAGCTTGATGCTGCTACATGTTCTGCTCTTATTTATCCCGAAATTCAAGAGGAGAAACTCCGAAAAGGAGAGAGGTTATGGAGCACTAGTATTCCCAAGATTTGAGATCCATCTTGTGATATTGGCATTACCTTGTGTTTGTAAGGCTTCAGCTGTCATGGTTAGAGGTACCTTATCTGCTTTTTCCTTCTTGAAATCATTAGAGTTGGTATTTTTTCTTTTTGAAAGTTGAATTAGAGTTGATATTACTTCTGCGGTGTTTATACTACGAGCATTATTCATTCTCTAGTTTTCTACTCCTCTATGATTTTGGCCTATTTAGTTGAAACTGATGGATCCAGAAGGAACATCAGTTTAGCACCTTCAAAATTTCAGCTGATATCAGCTCCATTGTTTTAGCACGTACGATCTCAGGAGTTGCTGTCGGCATTATACTCCTAAGTACTGTTGGACTTCAGCTGTTATCCTTGCTTTTATTCCTCTCTGTTGGAATTACTCTTGGTAAGCTACTTCAGTACAAGGAGGTCCATCAGGAAGGGCAGAAATTTCATTGGTATCAAGACATTATTCGAGTAACTTTAGGACCTGGAAAGAGAGGACAGTGGACATGGAAAGACCAAACAAAATCTGTTTATTTAGTCATGCTAGGTCCTTTGTTTGAAGATCTTAGAGGTCCTCCTAAATACATGCTTTCACAGATTTCTGGCGGTAATCCTAGCAAGCAAGGGGATCATATCATTGCCTCTGACGATGAAACAGAAGATGCAGAAGCACCTTTTATTCAGAAACTCTTTGGAATTTTAAGAATATATTACACACTGCTTGATTTGATAAAGCGAGTTTCTTTGGGAATTGTGGCCGGTGCCTACTCAGATGAACGGTCTGCTAAGACTCCAACAATCATTCTACTGTGCATCATCTCATTTCAACTCTTTTTCCTTGTTCTTAAGAAGCCTTTCATTAAGAAAAAGGTTCAGTTGGTTGAGATAATCTCTCTTAGCTGCCAAGTGGGTGTGTTTGCTTCTTGTGTTGCTCTATGGGACAAGCAACTATCAAGCAAAGATGAAACAAGAGTTGGGATTTTTATGGTTGTTGTATTCTTAATTGGATTCATGGCACATATGATCAACGAATGGTATGCATTGTACAGACAGACAAAGCAGCTTGACTCTGCTGAGAATTCTTTCTTAACAGGTCTAAAAATTGCATCAATTGGATTTCTCCTGGTCTTTGCTCCACAGAAGATTAGCAGAAACCTGGAAAACAAATTGCCAAGACATGGGCAGGGAGAAAGAGAAACCTTGGCAGAGATTAGTTCCTCTGCTGACAGAAACAGAAATTCGGGAAGCAGGAGCTCAGGAACACCTGATAAGTCATGGCTGAGACAACTAAGAGAACTGGCAAAGTCAAGCTTCACTAAAGAAGGAAGTGGAACACCAAACGATCCTTCAACTAGCCGTACTAAATGGAGTGGATTTCGGACAATGAAGAAGAGTGCGACTTCATCCCACAGTTCGCCTACAGATTCCAATCCAAAACCGAACCAGTTGTATAAAGATTTAGAAGCCATCTTTGCATCAATCTGAGTCATGTAAAGCCAAGAAGAGTAGGAATAACTTTGCTAATTATTAGCAGCCACTACCATTTTTAGAGCCTCTCTTTTCATTACGTGAACTAATAGTTGCCTAAAGGCTATTCATCCTTCCTCTTTTATCTTTCCTTTTCATTATCTTCATTACGTTGAAAGCTTAAAGGTTCACCGCATTTCCGATTCTAACAGGAAAAGGAAAGGGTTCTAAAGGGCCCCATACCAATGACACACCAGTCATTGGTATTCCTTTTTTCATTTCTCCACATGCTGGAAAAGATACTTCCAAGTAGATTGAGATATGCCTTGTATGTGTCTGGCTCTGTTTTTTCTGCAATTCAAATCACAAGTAGAAGATATGCCCCCTACATACGGATTAGTGGCAGTTCAGGCACGACAAAGAGTTATTAGTATTATTACACCTTAATTAGAGTATCACGAAAGCTACTTTTACTTCTATTCAGAGAAATTCGGATCAGATTCCACAGAATAAAACCATAGGTGGTAAGAATACACCGTTCAGCACTTTCAATTTCAGAACATCTTATTGCCGAATCAACAGTAGCATGGTCACTCGATAACAATAGAGAACTGACAAAAAACTTAAAATCGGTTAACCTTGTCCTTCCAAAAAGTAGATGGACAGACCGGTTACTTTTTATCCATTGACGGCCCGTACGCTTATTGGTCAATTACAACGTCCAATATCATTGTCGTTTCGTGGAGCCAATCATCATATAAAGGAAGGTGACTGTAGGCTCTTAAGAGCCACCTGGGAGGAGCAGCTTCTTGCCAGCAAATCTGGCAGAGGACTTTTGTTTTGCAATTCTGTGATTTATTTCTAAGCTAAAAGCAGCAAGAAATGGGCTCCTTATTAAGTTCAACCAAGAAAATCAAACAAGGAAAGACATGGCAATTGAAAAGACCAAAAAGCTATCCACTGCTGCTCCTGTGGTCGTTTTCAGGTTAACTTGGATACTGTTCCTTGTTCCAGATGATTGTGCTTGTGTTTGAATTATATCAGACAGTTTTCTGTTCTTTTTACTGCCAAGTTTAAAGAATTGATCTTCAAACGAAGCTGTTAATGATGTCAGGTCTTTTCGTTATGTGTTGTGGTTGCAGTAAAACCTACTGTGGCTATTCTAAGAGGGTCAAGCAGCTGCTGACACAATTAGGAGCAAGTTTCAAGGTCATTGAACTAGATGAGCAAGGTAAAGACTTGACTATCCTTGGAGCAAAACATTATCTCCTCAACTGCTCTAATTACTTGAAACATTGTGTCGGATCCTATTCGCATCTGTTTTTTTCTTCCCTTTTTTTTAATGTGAAACGATTCTTAGCCATGTTAAATCACTTATCTGTTTGGGGCATGAATGAAAACTCAAATTTTACACATCTGCATCTCTGCTAAGATATATGACTTACATTTTCTGTGAAGGTGATGGAGCTGACATCCAAGTAGCTCTAGCTCAGTGGACTTCACAGAGTACTGTACCCAATGTGTTCATCGGAGGAAAACACATTGGTGGTTGCGACAGTAAGTAAAATATCCTATCATCGAAATGATTCATCTCCTTTTTCTAAACTCCATACCGTTAAGCAACAATCTGGTTTTTCCACTCCTTTTTTATTTTCTAGCCGTTATGGACAAGCACCAACGCGGGGTACTACTGCCTCTTCTCACTGATGCAGGGGCCCTTTCCAACAGCTCTGCGCAGCGTTGAGTCGTATTGAACTGGATGATTATGTATAGAAGAACGAAAAGAAGCTGCTTCATATACTTTATCTGTGTCCTGGATCTAGCTAAGAAATACTAGACAATAAGGCTTGTGTTGTAAAGAGTTACCACGTGATATATTCCTAAATTTCAGTCAGCAGCTTAAAAGTGCGTTTGGTTCAGCTTTTGGCAAATAGAAAAGTACCTTTTTTACCGTAAAAGTTATTTTAAGGAAAAAATGAGTGTTTAGCTGTAAACTTTAAAAGCACTTTTGAAGTAAAAATAGCTTTTTTAAAAGCTAAAATACAACTTTTTCAAAAGCTCAAATTTGGAGTTTTTCAAAAAAGTACTTTTTCAGGTAGATTTTTATATCAATTAATGAGCTTATTTTTAGTCTCTTTTACCCTTGTACTTTATACATAATTTTCACAATATCTACAAATACATCTTCACGTTTATTTTGAGATTTATATAATATTATTTAAATTTTTTATATGTTTTAATATTTATTTTT
>JAOSBN010000006.1:36257307-36313129 GCA_027563595.1 Erythroxylum suave | reverse complement strand
TTTTTTTCTCTTCATATTTTCCTTCCATTAATTGTATTTATACATTTCATGACCAATTCTCTTAATTTAGGAAAAGTGTCAAAAAGCTAAGGTCAACAGAACAAAATGACGACTCCTCATAACACTGGCTCCAAATCATTTGTCGTTGTCCAATAAGAATTGGTAAGTGTATCATGTTCAATTTATTATTCTATTTTTTAATACAATGAATTCTAATTGGTTAAATTTTATTAAATTCATATTGTAGAGTCAAACATAATTCCAAGGGCAACAGTGTAATAGGATCACACTGTACAAGCACAGATACACTACAAGGAAGGTCAAGGCTGGAAGTCTGAAGAGGCACAATGTAATTATGTAAGTACAAATAAATTAATATTACAATTTATTTTTCTATATAGTGTTAACTAATAATTTTTAAGTTAATTTCATTTTCTACTTTACATTGCAAGACAAGATGTAGGCGTTGTTGCAGACGTCATTGGTTGAGGGAAATCAGTCCAATGTCAATGACATTTGCAACAATGTCCTTAGTACACGATCATGCTATATCAAAGGCCTTAGGTGTGATTCTAAGCATGTTGGAGCCTCTTCATCACGATCAACATTGTTGACGAAATTTTAAGAGGAAAACCAGACACTGAAGACAAAATTATAATGTACAGAAGACAAGTTAAATCGTAGACTAAAAGAAATTAGTAACCTTAAAATTTTGATTAAACAAATGCTAGGTTTTGCATATGTTAGTATTAGTGACTCAGATTCAGACTCTTAGTTCGTAAATATGTAAATATTGTTTTATATGCAATGCATTCCATTTTATATGTTTATTTTATTTTAATTTATTATTATTTACAAAATATGTCTTAATTTAAAATTTTTGAAATGTCTTAATATTTGTAATAAATTAAAATAAATTCAATTTTCACAATTATAATAAATATTAATTTCAAAATTAAAAATTGTTACTAAATAATATTAGCTATCAAAAAATTTGTCGTAAAAAGTCTTTAAAATTGTAATAAATTAGTTTTTATCAATTATAATAATTATTAGATTAAAAGTTAAAATTTGTCACTAAATACTGTTAGCTACCAAATATAATTTGTTACAAAAAGTAATTCACTACGCACAATACACGTCGGTAATAAGATTTTGCTACTAACACCATTTCGTAGCTAAAACATTTTTGCTACCAAACTAAAATCGTCACAAAATCTTATTAGCAACCAAATCATAATTTGTCATAAAACGTTTTTCCCTACGTTTAAGAAAACGTTTCCAAAAACATTTACCTGCAACAAAAATTAGTAGCTAAAAGGTTTTTGTTACGAAAATAAATTGGTCACTAAACATGCAAGCCCATGAATAAAGTTTCGTGGGAAACGACATTTATCTACGAAAATGAAATGTCGTAAAAAACTATGTACGATGTTCCTACCTATTGTCAGAAATAAGTTTTACCAACAAATTATTTTTGTCGCAAAAATGTTTTCGCAATGATCCCTGTAAAACGTCGCCGATGTTGTTTTGCTTCGGGGATTGAGCTACGATTTTTGCCACGATATAATATTAATTTGTGACGATTTGTGTTTCTTTAGCGACGTTTATTTTCGTCGCGAAAAAACTTGTTTGTTATAGTGGGAGGAGCACATAGCATTTTCAAGTATTATAAGCAATGCAGAACTATGGCATAAAAGGCTGAGGCACTTGCATCATGTTGGACTTCTTTATATGCAGAAACACAATTTGGTGAAAGGTGTGCCTATACTGAAAGACAAATTAGCCGATTATATGGCTTGTCAATTTGACAAACAAACTAGGAGGCCCATCCCTTAATCAGCTTGGAGAGCAATATACAAGCTACAACTTGTACATACAGATGTTGGAGGATCCCAAAAAACACCATCTTTCAATGGTAGTAAGTATTATATTATATTTATTGACGATTATACTAGATTTAGTTGGATATATTTCCTCAAATTTAAGTCTAAATTTGGTAACATGTTTTGGAAATATAAAGCATGGGTGGAGAATAAAAGTGGTTATAAGACACAAAAGATTAGATCTGATAATGGAAAAGAATACATAAATGATACATTTCACAAATTCTATGAAGAAGCTGGTATTGAGCACCAATTTACAGCCCCTTATACTCTACAACGAAATGGTGTGAGCAAGCTAAAAAATCAAAGCATTATGGAGATGACAAGGTGCATGCTACATGAGAAGGAGTTGCCAAAGAAACTATAGGCAGAGGCTACAAACACTGTAGTTTTTTTGCTAAATAGGCTGCCAACCAAAGTTCTACAGAAGAAAATTCCATTTGAAGCATGGTTTGGTTATAAACCAGATTTGCAAAATTTGAAAACCTATAGCTGTCTTTGTTTTTCTTATGTGCCGTAGGTAAAAAAAGATAAACTTGATAAGAAGGCAGAATCAGGAATTTCCGTTGGAAACAACAACTCTTCCAAGGCTTATATAATTTTCTAGCCACAAAATGGAAAATTTCTTGTAATTAGAGATGTCAAGTCCATGGAGTATAAACAGTGGAGCTAGGACGAGTCAATAAAGGAGCAATTGCCTGAAATTCCTCAATACCTTCATGACAACATAGATGATACTCCAATTAGAGGCAGAAATTTTTTATCTAAAGTGTATGAAAGGAGCAATGTTGCTGTCTTTGAGCCTGCATAATTCAATGAAGCAGTAAAGGATGGCAAATGGATTGAAACAATGAAAGAAGAGCAGAGGATGATTGAGAAGAATGGTACTTGGGAGCTGGTGGACAGATCTCAACATAGAAAAGTTAATGGAGTTAAATGGGTTTAACAAACCAAACTTAACATATATGGTTTTATAAATAAACACAAGGCTAGATTAGTTGTAAAAGGATATAGTCAAGTTTTTAGAGTAGATTTTTCAAAAAGTTTCTCTCCTATGGCATGCTTGGATACAATTAGGATGTTACTTGCTTTGGCTGCACAAAAAGGATGGAAGATGTTCCAGCTAGATGTAAAATCTGCTTTTTTAAATGATTATCTTCAAGAAGAGGTCTATGTAGAGAAGCTGGAGGGATTCCGAGTTAAAGGACAGAAGGAGAAGGTCTATATGTTGAAGAAGGCTTTGTATGATCTTAAATAAGCTCCTAGAGCGTGGCACAACAGAATTGATGAATATCTTCAAAGCCTTGGATTTGTTAAAAGTCCAAGTGAAGCTACTTTACATGTGAAGAAAACAATTATTAACCTAATTATAATGTCTATTTATGTTGATGATCTTCTTATAATAGGGAGCAATGAGATTTCAGTGGAAGAGTTTAAAGCTAAAATACTTGAAGCATTTGAGACGACAAACCTTGGTTTGATGTCCTACTTTTTAGGCATGGAGGTGAGGCAAGTTTATGATGAAATTTTCATATGTCAAACAAAGTATGCCAAGGAAATACTCAAGAAATTTCAGATGGAAGATTGCAAAAACACCAACACGCCAATGAATCAAAAAGAGAAATTTAACAAAGATGATGGAGATGAAAAAGTTGATGAAAACCAATATAGGAGTCTTATTGGTTGCTTGATCTATCTCACAAATACAAGACCAAACATACTGTTTGTAATAAGCTTGCTTTTACATTTTATGCATTGTGCCAACGAAGTTCATTTTCAAGCTGCCAAGTGGATTTTAAGATATATTAAAGGCACTACAGATTATGGCATCAAGTATTTACACTATCAATTTTTTCAATTTTTTGATTATTTTGATAGTGACTGGGTAGGTTTTATTATGACACGAGAAGCACAATAAGTTTTTGTTCAGGAATTTTTTCATGGAGTTCAAAGAAGCAAGATGTTATTTCACTAAGTACAACAGAAGCAAAGTATATTGTTGTCGATGCTACTGTAAACCAAGCAACTTGGAACAAAAAAATACTTGCAGATATATACGTGAAGCAAACTAAGTTGACAGAGATTCGTGTAGATAATCAAGCTGCGATTGCAATTTCCAATGATCCTGTTTTTCATGAGAAGACAAAAGATTTCAAGATTAAGTTGTATCACTTGAGAGAAGAACATAAAGCTGGTGAAATAAAGCTAGTTTATTGCAAGACAAAGAATCAAATTGCAAATATGTTAACTAAGGCTCTTCCAAAAGCTAGATTTTAAGTCTTAAGAAGCAAATTAGGCCTTTGCAATTACTAAGGTAAGGAGGAGTGTTGAAAACATACCTTAGATACTTACTACCAAATAATTAGTTAATGGACCAAATCTTTAGGAATTTTTCTGTTTTACTCTTTGTTTCAAATAATTAATTGAGATGTGGGTAGATATCAGTAAATTATTTTATTTGATTCTTATGTTTTCAGCTCTATATAAAATATGCAGTGTAGTGAATAAAGTATGTGTTTTTTAGAAAACATAAAAACCTGTATTCTTTTCCAAGTTCTTCATTTTTGTTGTTACCTTTTTCTCTTGTCAAAAACCAATAGTTTCTTTTCTTCTAGAAGTTTTTGGCATAAAAAAGCTTAGAAAAATGGTGCCAACAAGTGTATAATTCAGAAACAAATCTACAAATAGGAAAGTCCCCTTTTTATATATATATTTTTACTAATTGAATTTTTGACGTGTTAAAATTGATCTACGTGAATCAATAAAATTTGGTGAAATTTTATCTAGTCTATTATAGTGCTTATTGGGTCCCGTTTTTCTCTTTATCTACATCTCCAACTACATCTGGTGACATGAAATATTGTGCGACTTTGGTTCTTTTTGGCATTTTGATCATCCTCACTCGAGAAGCAAACAATTCATCTGTAAACTATGAATTTAGTCTCAAATTTATTGCACGAAACTATTTAAAAATTTACATCAACAATGAAAAAGTTAAAAAGAGAAAGAAAAGGACATTCAACGCGAATGATATGCTCTAAGGAAAAATCAAGAAAGGACATTCAATCACTAGATACATCATTCTTTGAATCCTTGCTTGGCATCTAACCCTCCCCTCCATTATAAATCAAAAACTTGTACTGTCAAGGCGTAGTATGCTTTAATGTCCAAACATTGGCATCTTCTATATATAACCCAACCATTGCATGATCAAAGCAATGCACCATCTGTACCAGGTTGATCTTGGACTGATCGTTTATTTCAAATTAATTCGTGATAATGAGTAAACCAAGATTCCTGGTCACAGAGAAAAAGTTAGCAACATCAGCATAGAAGTGATACAAGGAGTGATTCAACTTTCTGGACGAAATACGAAGATTACCTGCCGCTATTCTGCCCACCCCCTGCCATGATCTGCTATTACCTGCCGCTATTCTGCCCAACCCCTGCCATGATCTGCTACTTCCTGAACTAACTGCGCAAACACAGGAAAAAAAAAGTTTATCTTTAAATCTCATGTACCAAATTTAAATTATAAGAGAAGACTACTTCAATTACAGGACTTGATAAAATAAATGAAACCCATGTCGTAAATTAGGTTGTAATTAATTTGCACTTAAAGGCAATAGTAAAACACTAGCACCTTATGAACGCTAATAAAGAGCCAATTTCATTGCCTTCGACCACAATGGAAAAATAGAGGAAAGGAATGAAACGGCAAGTCGTTTGTACCTTTATCACAGTTAGACGTGGAATTGAAATCTCCACACATGCACAACTGTCGTACACCGTCCGAGCCGTATCCACAATTGCCGCCGGTGGCCTCACAAGCTCTGCAAAACTCATCATTCCCTTGAACTGAGTACTTCACACGGATCCCATAAGACCACCCACTCGCCCCATTAACTCTCAATGGTGCGAGACTGTAAGCACTACTATACCCTTCACACTCCAGTTTCGTTAGGTTTATGCTCTTGATGGCTTCAAACGACACTGCACAGCACTCCGGCGGACCCGATCCCAGCCAAGACGACCCTGCTCGCCGGTGACCACCCAGCAAACTCCATGCCGGACAATCATAATACTCCTCGCATCCCATACCCGACACGTTACGACATGGAAGATGCTTCTGTGGAAAACCTTCAAAGAGTGGTGATTGAGAAGAGCAACCTATGAGCATGAACACGTTGTCTGCAGTGGGGTTGAAGTATGGAGACCGCCACTGCTCCACCGCGAAGCCGTTTCCTTTGCTGCCGAGGATAATGGTGTCGCATGTCGACAAGTGGGGTTCGTGGAGAGTAAGGGATTGATAAGCGTAGTCGATTTCCATCACTCTGTATGATCCTGAGCTGACATGAAACATGAGCACGTCGTTCATACAAAACATGAGATCTCGAAACCCCGGGTGGCCGCAGCCGTACCGGAGAGAAAAAGGGTAGTCGAGGGTGATGTTGCCACAATACGAACGGCAGGGATTGAGTTGGACGACGTTGTTGGCTGAAGTTGGCAGAAACAGAATTGAAAAAACGAGTGTTAGGAAGTGGAGTGAAGTACCCATGCTTAGTGAGTTATTGAGACGATGCAGATCAAGAAATAAGAAAGAGAATAAAATTATTAGTAGTATAAGAAGCAATGATCCAATGGAGATGCCTTGCTTGATGATTGAGCAAGAAATAGGAGTTAATTTTTCTCCCGAAGTTGGTAGGCTTTATTCACATGTAGTGTGGAGAATCTCTCTTTTTTCTTTTATTATATATATATGTATGAATGTGCATATGCATGTGTATGTGTATGTTTATTGTTCTGGTCAATGTTTCCTTTGCCTGTCTTCTGAAGTTGGCGGTAGCTTTAGCTTTGCCTTTTTGGCGTTGCAGGGGACAACAATGTTGCTTGGAATGATTTTGGTCTGCCTTTTCTATGTGTAATATTGAAGTGACTTTTCTTTGCTTGTCTATGACTATAATAGTACTGGATCATCGATTGGAATTGGTTGCTTCAAACTCGTAAGTAACAAAGTTGAGTCTATTTTCCATAACATAATGGCTCACTGGTTTTCATCTCAACCAAATGTTTACTATTCAAGCATTTATATTTTATATTTAGCTTATTATAAAAAAGTCAGTCTGGAGTAAATAATAAAGTTACTTATTTCTTCCTTGTAATAAATAATGGGTAAATTAATAATCCTTTTTGACTTTTACCAAGCGAGAAAAATTTATCAACTGAAGTAAGTTGTGTTTGTGATTGTTTAACTTTATTATAAGTTAAACATAATTATTTAATCTCATATGATAAGAAACAAACATATAAGGAACATTTTAGTTACTCTTTATTGTGAACCCTTCTAATGATGTTTAATCTTCGAGAAATCCCAATCTTATTTGAGATTGTAATAGAAATTGGAGATAAGGGGAAAAAAGAAATTGAGAATTTCTTTTCCCTCTTCAACTTAGTTATATATTGCTTATGCGATGGCTATACTAAGCCTACATTCAGAAATGGATGCAATTATACTAAGTCGTTTCATCTTTTATTGATTATCAGGCCTTTACGTCGTTTTCTCTTTCCTTATGCTTCTTTTCTAATTTTTTATTGTGACATTACTTCCTCCCTTAATAACTTTGTTTACAAGCTTAATTCTAGAAAAAAAAATGATTTTTTTAAAATTTACCCAATTTTATTTCATTAGTCACAAATTTTGAAACTAATAAAAATATTCTAACTTTTAATTTATGTCAAAAATGCCTGTTATTAAATCCCTCAACTAATGGTACAAACATTGCCAAATTACATCAATAAACTTATGTAACATGTGACTGATATGTATCTTCTAATTGTCAAGTCATATTAAATATTAAAAATAAATATTTAAAATATTTAAATTTAAATTTTAAAATTGCTTATGTAATAACTAGCCACCTAATATTAGTGCCACCTGTCTATCTTCTCCTATCATCATCAAAAATTGCAAGCTGAAGAAGTTGATTGGATCCAACAATAATGAGGAAATAAATGTGTGCAATTATGTGAAATCATTCAAACAAATTCTTGGGTAAAAAGGAAATGATCAAATATTTGGATTTTCAAATATTGCTGTTAGTAAACTCAAATCTTATCTCCGTAGGATTGTGCAAGTAAATTAAAGGGTCGGTTAGTTCCTATGGGAGAATGATAATAGAAATAAAAATGAATATAATAAAGAATGGAAATTAATATAATCATTATAATTGTGAAGGTTGGTTAAGAGTAAGGAATGATTACCATTGTCATTGATAATTGTTAATTTGTTACAAATATTAAGAAATAAAAATTTATCAAATTTTCTTTTACGTCAAATTTAGTATATTTTAATTATTTATTTTTAATTTCTAAAAAGGGAAAATAATTAATTAATTATATTGTAATTAATTATTTATTTCAATTAATTAAATATATTGTAATTAATTAGTTAGTCATATTTTAATTAATTATATTTTAGTTAATTATATTGTAATTAATTAATTATATCTAATTGAAAAAAGAAGTAAGTCACAGGTGTGATAAAGACTGTTATGCTCGTGACACTTGCTTCTGAGTCAGGAATGAAACTCATTCCTCTAATATTTTAGAGGCATAGGCTAATCCCTGAAAGTTAGATATCAAAACACTATTCCTATAATCATAATATAAAACCAACCAACTGTTATTCATTCCATACCCATTGATTCATTCTCAAACCTATGAATCAAGCACTTGTTAACTTAGAATTTTATCATTGATCCCTTTCATAGAATATATAAACATTTGTCTACTTGGAACAATGTCTTGTTAGGTACAAGACATTGTTCCTTTTCAATGATAAGGAAGCTCTGTGGGTAAAGTGGGTAACACTATTATTCTTAAATGGAACAACTTCTGGTGTGCTCAACCGTCTCATAATAGTTCTTCGAGCTGGAGGAAAATTATTTAGGTTACGGATATTGTTGGGAACCATTTCCAATTTAAGATAGGCGATGAAACTTCTACTTTCTTATGGCAGGACCCTTGACACCCTAGAGGTATCCTCAAGGATCTCTCTACGCCTAGAACTATCAATGGATCAGAACTTCCAATGAATGCAAAAGTCACAGATATTATTAGAGACAATATGTGGTGCTGGCAACATGCCATAATTGAACCCATTTGCATGCTCGAACCTTTACCATACCAACCTGATTGGTCTCAAAAAGATCGATTAGAATGGACTCCAAGCCCTGCAAGAATTTATGCCAATGCTTCAGCTTATTCCCTGATGAGACCACCTTTGCCGAAGGTACCTTGGTATCCATTAGTGTGGCATAAGGTTTCTAACCTAAGGTATGCCTTTATTTTATGGTTAGTTATCCTTATTAAGCTGCAGACTAGGGATTAACTCCTTTGTACTTATCTTCCTAATCATTGCTCCCTGTGCTACTTGGATAATGAGTCTACCAATCACCTCTTCTTTGAATGTTCCTTCTCCAAATTAGTGTGGTTATACTACCTCAGCCACTTTCAAATAAACATGCCACACCTGCAAAAACTTCAATCCATTCTACTCTGGTTCAACCAACCTCAAAGCCACAGAAACATTGACCTTAACCCTTTTACCATTCTTCTTTCTATTACTTTTTACACATATTATGGTCTGAAAGAAACCTTAGAACCTTCCAAAGTGCTACCATGGAAGTGGGCAACATTACTACTAAAGTGATCTTCCTAGTAATGGAACAAGTCAGCTTAAACACTGTGAGAAGGTAAATAGAGGGTTTTGTTTTGTTTTCTTATTACTTCTAAGTTATTTTGCAGGTCTGAAAGTTGGTTTGGAAAGCCTAATTTAGCTCACTCATCGGCAATATTCCTCCAAGTGTAAGGCATGGCTTTCACTACTGATCAGAAAATGAATGACTGCTCATCCTCCATCCCCAGTAGATTATCAGAGGAGAGGCTTAGTAGGAAGTGTTTTGCTTGTTGCTTAAGCCTTTTGCAGGCATAGTTGTATTATCAACCAGATGATCATTGATATGATTTTGGTGTAAGCAGTGGATTAGTTTGCTCTTATATTTATTTTTGTTGAGGAACGGTTAGGGTTCCTCATGCTTTCTTGGTAGTCCCTACAAGATAGGTAACTGACTGCCATCTTTGGTAAACTTTTGTTGTACATAATTTTTAATTTATATCATTACTGATTTACCAAAAAAACAATTTTTTTATTAAATTAGCATTGGAACCTTTAGATCGGTTTAAAGACACGCTTTTGTTAGACTCAAAACTGAATGAAACATCCTTGTTTGTTGAAACTTCTATTAGGATTGGAATATCTATCCCAAAAATCGATTTGAGTGGCTAAAGAACTCATCTTTCTTACATTATAAGAACCATTATTCTAGTGGGAGTCTTAAGTATAAAGTGTTCTTGATTATATGTAAATTTTGGTCTCTTTAAAACTAAAGTATATATCACATGCATATATATCATCTTTATGGGTAAGGGGTGATGAAACTTTTTAACAGAAGCTTATTAAAAGGTATAAGATACTGCAATTTTTGTGTGCTTGCTAAAAGATTTACGATAACATTCAAAGATATAGTGTTTAAGGTGTAATATATATTAAAATAAACATATAGATAAGAGATGTCAAGGCTATTAGATAGTATTACTAACTCAAAGGTAATACAATTATAACTATAATAGTGTGGAGCATATTCTAAAGGCACCAGAAATTTAGCTTAGAAGAAGATTAGTATCACATTATAGCCAAAAATAGGTAAGATTTAATATTAGATCATCAAGTAGACAAGGTTGAGAAGCCTCAATATCCTTAAAATTCATCATTATTATTTGGGATCTAACTAACTTTGATAAGGTTGTGCAAATTCAAGAGAAGCATAATTAAATGGGAGCTATAGTGGAGGAGATATAAAAATTCAAGGTTCAACTAGAAATAAAAGGTATGCGTAACAAAAGAGGATTAGTCATGATAAAATTTTCTCTCTAATAATTAGACACATTTCCATTATGATAATGATGAAATTATTAGCTAGTTTGGATATGCGGTTGGAGCATATAAACGTGAAGACAACTTTATCTTTATAGAAACTTAAATGAGAAAAAATATATGGAATAACCCAAAGGCTTAGTCAGCTTGAAATGAACATCTAGTATGTAAATTGAGGAAGTTGCATTATAGTTTGAAGCAGTCTTCATGAAAATAGTATAACAGATTTGACTCCTATACAATCAATTGACTATAGAGATATGAATATGATTATTGTGTGTACATCAAGAGCCTTAATGATGATTCTTTTATCTTCCTACTACTATATGAGTGAACTAAGGGCTTTATTGTAAAAGGAATTTTAGATGAAAGATTTGGGTGTTATCAGAAAAATTCTAAGAATGAAGATTCCGAGGGATATGAGCTTTAGAAAATTATGGTTATCTTAATGCAACTATGGTGAGAAGGTATGAGACATATTTGAAGCAAGAAAACTAAAATGATGAGTACTTCACTGGAAAATTACTTCTAGCTTTTCCTTGATCAATTTCTAAAAATAGATACAAATGTAAAAGATATTTCTATGGTACCTTATGCTTACATTACAGGATATTTAATGTATATGGTGGTTTATAATAGGCTAGATTTGGCTCATGTTATTAGTGGGGTTAGTAAGTATATGGTGAAAATTGAAAGATAATAATGAAAAGCTATTAAATGGATATTCAAGTACTTGAGAGATATGACAAACCATAGTATTACGTTCATTAGTCAATAAGGTAATCCTTCGATTATAGGTTATATTAATTCAAACTATATTGAAATAAGACAATATAAGGTCTATGATGCAACTCACTAAGGAAATGGAGACTTGAGGATGCCTATGGGTCCAATTACAAGGTCTCGCTCCAACAAGCTTAAGCCATAATTTCAGATTTATGCACGAGCTTTTGTTTCACAAGAATTTCAAGAAGTTTTGTTGATCAAGCTTGGGGAAGAGCTTAGGGAGACACCTACGTGTGTGTACACATTGGAGGTATCAAACCAAGAGGGCTAACATTTAGCCAATTCTCACAAGCACAAGTCTAATCAATGGGTTTGGGCTTATTTTATCTTGTAAAGGGCATGTGGACTTCTTTTGAACTTTGTCATGGGCTGATTTGTGTTAAGTATGCATGTGCTTTATTAAAAAAGTCACGTGTTTGTTTTATTTTAATGAACCAAACGTGTGGGCCTAGTTTAAAAACTCAATCCACCCCTCTTAAGTTAGTCTTCTATGTCTTCTTGTTTCCTTATCCTATTTGGACTAAGGTTAGGAAATTTTAATTAGTATTGAAGCCCAAATCCGTATGGGATTTGTTTTTGGGCATATTTGTTTCAAGAAAGCCTTTCTTGATGTTTTGGGCTTTCTTTAGGGTTTTTAGGTTATCTTTGTTAGGGTTTGTATTGCATAAGGGTATTTAAACCCTTGCTTTATGCGTGAACTTCAGATTAGACGTGAATAAACATTGGAAAGTCTTCTTCAAGAGAGAATTCGGATTCTTACTTGTTTTACCTTAAGGATTGATTCAACTTATCAAGTAAGTTCTAACTTGTGGCGTTAATTCAATTATTGCAATCTTTATACTCTTTGTCACCAACTCCTTGTTGATTTGGGGGTCAAGGATCGTGTTAGATTGATTGAATTTAGGTATTGGGAACAATCATTGAAACGGAGGTGATCTAGACATTGATTCTATGTTGTTGCCGTATCATCTTCAGTATCAAAGCCTAGGTTTTAAATTCAATCTTTATCTTTAATTTTCTATTTGTTCTTGATTATTATAGTTAGTTCATCATTCAAATTCCAAAAAAAAAGAAAGAAAATCAAGATTGATCAAGAATTCATCCAGATTGTGAATCTTTGTGTATTTGAGTTGATTTCCTTGCAAGATTCGTCAAGATTGCTAATTCTTGCATCAAGATTCATCGTTATTATTCAAGATTCTTCAAGAACACATCCTTCATTTGAGAAATTCATCAAGACTTGCTTTCTTGTAGCAAGAAGTTTCAAGATTTACTTTCTTGCACTCAAAACGTATATCTTTGATATAATTACTTAGCTCTCAATTCTTAAGTTATTGGGGCAGATTTGAACGTTCTTGTCAATTAAGGTTTAGGGTTGAATTTAATTCCTAGTTTTGTTTTTTTTTGTTTCCATTACACTTGAATTGAGTAATCTTGTTTCATATTGCTCAGTTGGCACCCAAAATTCACTCACATACATTTTCTCCATCTAGTATGTGTTTATTTTCATCTTTCTTGTTTTCTTTACATTAAATTGCATCTAGTTTTGTGTTTTTTTCCTTTCTTCAAGTATCCTTTGTTTTCCCTTTTGAATTAAGTTGCAATTATGCTTATTTGGTTGGTAGTGACTGATCCGGACAAGTAAAACTATGCTAGAATCTAGAGTGGTAAAAGGCAAGAGTGTGTAAGCTCATTTGAGGGTAAAAGCCATCTTTTTGAGTGAAACATGAGGGTATCCATTTTGATTTAGAGAGAAGCACGTGAGGGAGTGTGAGAGGAGCTGTTCTAACGTGTTTTTGCAAGTTTTACATCATGACCAATTCAAAGGATAGTAAAGGTAGTGACAAAGATGAAAAGAATAATGAGGCTGATCAAAGCATGTTCTTTACTTTGGAGGCTATGCAACAGCAATTTCAAAGGATTGAGAACTTGTTCAGGGATGTCAGTGATAAATTACCAAGCCATTAGGGATTTACAAAGAGAGGCTTCATCTAATGGAACAACAAGGAGAAAAAATGCTAGGGAGCCAACTCCTGTGCTTTATGAGGATGAAGATGAAAATGATGATGGGGAAGATGAAGAAGAGTGGCATAGGGTCAAAATTGGTGGAAGAGGGGGATGAAATGATAGAGGAAGAGGAAAAGGCTATAGAGGCTGAGACAATGCAAGGGAAGAAGACAGGGTTGAGCGTGTGGATAGAAACTTGGGTAGTATCAAGATGAAAATACCCTCTTTCGAAGGTAAGAATGATCCCGAAGCCTACTTAGAATGGGAAAGAGAGGTGAAGATGATTTTTGAATGTCATAACTATTCAGAGGAGAAGAAGGTGAAGCTAGCTACTATGGAATTTCATGATTATGCACTTGTTTGGTAGGATCAGCTTGTTTTGAATAGAAGAAAGAATGGAGAGGATCCTATTGATACTTGGGTCGAAATGAACAGGGTCATAAAGAAGAGGTTTATGCCTAGTTACTTCTATAGGGAGCTCCATCAAAGGTTCCAAAAGTGTAGAAGAGTACCATAAGGAGATGGAGATAGCCATAATTAGGGATAATGTAGAAGAAGAAAGAGAAGCCACCGTGGAACGTTTCTTGGCTAGTTTGAACAAAGACATTGCCAATGTTATTTAATTACACCATTATATGGAGTTAGAGGAGATCGTGAATGTGGCCATAAAGGTGGAGAGACAACTCAAGTCCAAAAGCTCCAGCAAGGATTCTTACCCAAACTTTACTACAAATTGGAACTCCAAATGATCCAAGAAGGATGAGAAGACCAAAGACAAGTCACAGGAGGAGAAGAACAGGACAGATACAAAAGGTATTTTTAAAACTCCTAATTCTTCTATTTCCAATTCTAAAAAGCATAGGACTATTGAATGCTTTAAATGTTTCGGTGTTGGTCATGTTGCTTCTCAATGCCCAAATAAGAAAGCAATCTTTGTGAGAAGAGGAGAAGTTGTGTCTGAGGAGGAAGAAGATGATTTGGCTTCCATGCCTGAGTTGGAGGATTGTTTTGATGTGGAAGTTAAGGATGCACTTAGGGGTGAATTGCTTATTACTAGGCGTGTTTGGAATGCTCAAGTGAAGGAAGATGGAATTGAGCAAAGGGAAAACATTTTTCATTCTAGACGCCTAGTGAATGAGAAGATTTGTAGACTAATCATTGATGGGGGGAGCTACACTAATGTGGCTAGTACACTGATGGTGGAAAAACTAGGGTTGGAGTGCTTGAAACACCCTGGGCCGTATAGGCTACAATGGATGAATGACATGGGAAAAATTAAGGTAAATAAACAAGTCCTTGTATCTTTCTCCATTGGTAAGTATTTTGATCAAGTACTCAGTGATATTGTACCTATGCATACTAGTCATTTATTGCTTGGTCGACCTTAGCAATATGATAGAAGAGTGTTACATGATGGTTTTAAGAATATGTAATCATTTACTTTGGGAGATCAGAAATTTGTTCTTGCTCCATTAGCACCAAAAGAGGTATATAAGGACTAAATGCAATTTAAAAAAATATGGAGGCAATGCGACAGAGAAAGGTCGAAAATTTTCGAGAAAAGCATGATGATACAAAAGTTGAGGAGAAGGCCGAGAACCTTGCAAAAGGGGAGCATAAATTTAAATCAAAAGAAAAGACAGAAAGTGAGGCCAAGAGTGAGAGAAGAAAAGTAGGGAAAGATGCCTCAAAAGAAATTCAATTAAAAGGCATAAATGAGAGAGAAGGTAGAAAGAAAGAAAAAGCTTCTATTCAAAAATGAGAGATGTAAGCTTATGCAGAAAGGAGATGTCTGTTTGTACTTTTGTACAAGGAAGCTTATTTTAATGAATCTAACCTTGACCCTTGTTTGCCCAGTAGTGTCGTTTCTCTTATGCAGGAGTATGGAGATGTTTTCCCTGAGGAGTTGCCTAAGGAGTTACCACCCATTAGAGGAATAGAACATCATATTGATTTTATGCCTGAGGCATAGATTCCAAATAGACCTGCTGATAGGGCTAATCCTGAAGAAACTAAGGAAATCCAAAAGCAAAAGGAAGAGTTGCTATAAAAGGGACACATCAGGGAAAGTTTTAGTCCTTATGTCATCCCAGTGATATTGGTTTTAAAGAAGGATGGGAGTTGGCACATGTGTGTGGATTGCAGAGCTATTAACAAGATAATGATAAAGTATCGCCATCCTATACCTAGATTGGATGATATGATTGATGAATTGCATGGTGCATATTTGTTTACCAAAATTGATCTTATAAGTGATTAGCATCATATTAGAATGAAAATTGGTGATGAATGGAAAACTGCTTTTAAAACAAAACATGGTTTATATGAGTGGCTTGTGATGCCTTTTGGCTTAACTAATGCTCCTAGTACATTTATACATTTGATAAATCATGGTTTGAGGTTATTTATTGGTAAATTTTGTGGTATATTTTGATGACATATTAATCTATAGCAAAGGCATTGATCAGCATATTGAGCATCTTAGGCTTGTGTTGGATGAACTTAGGGCAGAAAAGTTGTATGCTAAATTAAAGAAGTGTACATTTTGCATGGATCGTGTCATATTTCTTGGTTATATCATTTCTTCTAATGGAATTGAGGTGGACTAAGAAAAGATCAAGTCAATTAGGGAGTGGCCGAGAGCTATAAGTGTTACTCAGGTAAGATCTTTTTATGGACTTGCTAGTTTCTATAGGAGGTTTATAAAAGATTTTAGTTCTATTGCAGCTCCATTGATTGAGAATGTCAAAAAAGGACGTAGGATTTAAGTGGGGAGAGGTGCAAGAAATTGCTTTTAACACTTTGAAAGAAAAACTTTGTTCTGCACCTATTTTGGGTTTACCTGACTTTACTTCTACTTTTGAGATTGAATGTGATGCCTCTGGGATAGGCATTGGTTCTGTTTTGTTGCAGGAAAGATGTCCCATTGCCTATTTTAGTGGGAAGTTGAATGGTGCTCAATTGAAGTATTCCACTTATGACAAGGAGTTGTATGCATTGGTAAGAATGCTACAAACTTGGCAGCATTATCTATGGCCAAAGTAATTTGTGATTCATATTGATCATGAGAGTTTGAAGCATCTTGAGGGCCAAGGTAAGTTGAATAAAAGACATGCTAAGTGGCTGGAGTTCATAGAGACATTCCCATATGTTGTGAAATACAAGCAAGGTAAAGAAAATGTGATTGCTGATGCATTGTCTAAGTGGTATGCTCTAATCTCTTCTCTTAGTTGTGAGTTGATTGGGTTTGAGTATATAAAGTATTTGTACAAATCAGATTCTAACTTTGCTAATGTGTATGATGCAAGTGAACAAGTTGCTTTTCAAAAGTTTTATAGGAATGAGGGCTATTTGCTTAGAGATAATAAACTATGTATTCCTACTTGGTAAAACACTTGACATATTACAGGAGCATTTTTATTGGCCTAACATTAAAAAAGATGTTGAAAGAGTTTGCCCTAGTTATGCAGCGCGTAGCCAAGCCAAGTCCAAGGTGCAACCATATGGGTTGTACACGTATCTACCTATCCCTAATAGTCCTTGGGTTGATATATTTATGGATTTTGTGTTAGGATTGCCTAAGACTAGGAAAGGACGTGATAACATCTTTGCTATAGTTGATAGATTTAGTAAAATGGCTCATTTTATTGCATGTCATAAATATGATGATGCTACACATGTTGTTGATTTGTTTTTTAGGGATGTTGTTAGGTTGCATGGCATTCCTAGGACTATTGTTTCAGATAGGGATTCTAAGTTTTTAAGTCACTTTTGGCATGTTCTATGGAATAAATTGGGAACTAAACTTTTTTCTTCTACAACTCGTCATCCCTAAATAGATGGTCAAACAAAAATAGTTAATAGAACCTTAGGATCTTTATTACATGCTATTGTGGCTAAAAATTTGAAAACTTGGGAAGATTGTTTTCCTTTGATTGAGTTTGCATATAACCAAAGCATTCATTCTTCCACAGGTTATTCTCCATTTGAGATTGTGTATGGTTTTAACCCATTAACTCCATTGGATTTGTTGCCTTTACCCTTGAAAGAGATTGTTAATGTAGATGGGCAGTAAAGGGCCAAATTGGTTAAGATAATACATGAGAAAACTAGGCAGCACATTGAGGAAAAGAACAAGAAGTATGCTCAAAGAGCCAATCAAGGGCGCAAGGTGATGAAGTTTAAGCCTAGAGATTAGATTTGGGTGCACTTTAGGAAGGAGAGATTTCCTCAACAAAGGAAGTCTAAGCTCAATCTTAGAGGCGATGGTCCTTTTCAAGTGCTTGAACGCGTCAATGACAATGCGTATAAGATCGAGTTGCCAGGTGAGTATGGTGTTCATGCTACTTTTAATGTTTCTGATCTATCTCCCTTTTATAATGTAGGTTTTGATTCGATGACGAATCCTTTTGAGGAGGGATGGAACGATACAACTCACCAAGGCAATGAAGACTTGAGGATGCCAAAGGGTCCAATTACAACGTTATGCTCCAACAAGCTCAAGCCACAATTTTAGATTTATACACAAGCTTTTGTTTCACAAGAAGTTCGAGAAGTTTTATTGATCAAGCTTGGGGAAAAGCTTAGGGAGACGCCTAAGTGTATGTGTACATTGGAGGCATCAAACCAAAAGGGTTAACACTTAGCCAATTCTCACAAGCACAAGTCTAATCAATGGGTTTGGGCTTATTTTATCTTGTAAAAGGCATGTGGACTTCTTTTGGACTTTGTCATAGGCTGATTTGTGTTAAGTCTGCATGTACTTCATTAAAAAAGTCATGTACATGTTTTATTTTAAGGAACCAAGCATGTGGGCCTAGTCCCAATCAGCCCCTCTTAAGTTAGTCTTCTATGTTTTCTTGTTTCCTTATCCTATTTGGACTAAGATTAGGCAATTTTAGTTAGTTTGGAAGCCCAAATCCGTGGGGGACTTGTTTTTGGGCATATTTGTTTCAAGATAGCCTTTCTTGATGTTTTTGGCTTTCTTTAGGTTATCTTTGTTAGGGTTTGTATTGCAAAGGGTATTTAAACTCACTTGCTTTATGCATGAACTTCAGATCAGACGTGAATGAAAAAAATGGAAAGTCTTCTTCAAGAGAGAATTCAGATTCTTGCTTGTTTTACCGTAAGGATTGATTCAACTTATCAAGTAAGTTCTAACTTGTGGCGTTAATTCAATTCTTGCAATCTTTTTACTCTTTGTTACCAATTCCTTGCTAATTTGGGAGTGAAGGGTCATGTTAGATTGATTGAATTTAAGTATTGGGAACAATCATTGAAACGGAGGTGATCTAGACATTGACTCTAGGTTGTTGCCATATTAGTCTACTAAAAGATATGTTTTTACTCTTTTGGGAGAGCCCATTTATTAGAAATTAACAATTCAGTCTATAATTGCATTGTCTATAAGTGAACTAGAGTACATAACAGTGGCAGAGGTTATTAAGGAAGCACTATAACTTATAGTGATAGTGAAAAAGATAAGCATCAATCAAGATTGAGCTTAAGCACATTAAAATAATTAAGGTGCAATTTATTTAGAAGGAATCACATGTATCATGCAAAGACTAATAAGCATATATATGTGAGATTTAATAAGATCAATGAATTAATTGTATTAGGATAAATTTTATTAGAATATTTTCACATTTTAGACAATACAACTAATATATTAACAACGTTAATTACAATAAAAAATGTTCAAGCATTGCTTCTATTAATCCTCGAGATGTTAAAGAGGCTATAACCCAACCTATATAGAGTACATTTACTAACGTGGAGATTATTGTATATGGATCATATATACAAACGTGCAACCTTATAGTGTTTATGGAAAATACAAGACATCTTTTAGAAGTCTTTAAATAACATAACCTGACACATGACCATGTTCTAAGGTATATTTTTTCTCTGGAATGCAGATGTGAAGATATAAGTAAGAAAATGGCCAGAACATAAAAATGTTAAAACAAGGAAGAATATAATCTAAATAAGAGCATGTTAGTGTTTAAAACACGGACGTGTTAAGCTTGCATCCAAGTGTAAATAGATATAGTGAGTTACATGGACAAGAACATGAGTGTGTTTATCCCTATATTCCTTATTAAACATAGTCATAAAGAAGCAATGAATTATACATCCTGAACTACGAGCATGTTTGTGCTTGTAGTCCATTTTAGAAAGAAATGTGTCTAGTCCTAAGCTATGTTTATGATGGGATATCTTATTTAGGAACAAAACTTTTTGGGTAAATTTTAAGTTTTAGAAGGATTATAGGTCATATTAGAGTTATATTTAAGTTATGTTAGATTTAGTAAGGGGCCAATTGCGTATAATTATCCTAGTTAAAGTTTACATATTAATATACTTTTTATAAACCTACTTTCATAACCTAGTTTCATAAAAGTTGTGATCATTATTATCATTGAATATAGAAAAATTGCTACTCTTGCTCTCGAGTATGTAGGCTCACAAAAATTAATCAAACATTATTTAATAATTTTATATTCTTGTTTGTTTTCTTTTATATTACTCTATTTTTGCTACACACTATTTATCAACACATACAATTCTTTTAATAAATCTTCTATTAAGGGTATATGAATCTTTCATTAATGGTATTACTATTCTTATTGATGGCAAGATTTATATTTCCTTTTAAACAAAATCATTGGAGAAGAAAAGGGACTTCGACTCTTTTAGATGATTAATTCCTTGTTTCAATAAGTCCTTTACTAACATATCTATATGGCCTTTAAAAAATTTCTATGATTGTGTGGTTTAGATGGTGGTAGATCTTTAGGTTCCTTAAAAACATATTCAAATTCATCAAGTAGCTATTTTAAGCCCTCTACATCTTCCACTAGCATTTTATTTTAAGAGAAATCTACTTATATTTCTTGATAACTAACAATGTAGGGAAATATTCCACTAAACTTGTTTATCTTGCTATAATAATAGAAGTTGGCATATCAGATCAATTCCTTTCAACTATTTACATACTTCTTTATTAATAGTTTCATAAAAACCTTCACAATACTCCCTAATTAATTGTACTATTTTCCTTTATGTTCAAATTGCATTTTTTCTTTTGAAATTGTATATGATATCATTCAATGTTGCCAACTATTAGACATCTAGGACCATATCACTCCTTCTTATATTAATTTTATTCATTAAAATACCACTTGAAAATTCTTGGACATTCATAATCTAATTAAACTCCTTAAACACCCTTCCGCACTTTTATAACCCACCTCTAATTAATATTGCAATTGTTTTAATTTCCTCTAATAAATAACCTTCATTTCTTATTAATTTCTCATAAATGAAATTATGAATGCTCCCTCTATCAACTAAAATATATATAATTCTATCTATATTTTTTATTTTTTATTTATTAAAATTTTAAAGTAGTACTTGTTATGACTTGTAAAGAGATTACAAGTTGTACTTCTTCTTTCCACCTATAACTTCCTTCACCAATTTATTCTTATCCTTCTATTTTGACATTATAAGTAAAGTCTTTTTACTCTTATCTCATCCATCTCCCTACTATTGGTGGTTCTTATAACTCTTGCTTTTATGTTCTCTCCTTATTATAGCTTTGTTATTGAAGGTTAGGTAAAATACCCTGCTAATTTCTTTGGAAAATAGGAGGCATCAATTGTTAATGGTTATTCCTTATATTGTTTCTACTTAATTCAAAATACTATTAGAAAACCACCAAGCACTTCTTAACTAAATCATATTTCTGGTGCAAACTTCATATTTTCAAGTATAATCGATACTAAGTCATTATCTCTCCTTCTAAATGCATGGAAATTAATCCCACTTTAACCTATGATAAAATTCAATGGAGTTAAAGAATTGTTCACACATAAAATCCAACTTTTCACCTTTCTATTAAATATTGGAAATTTGATTTACTAAAACTTGTTAGCATGCGATGTTAATTGATATACTAAGAAGCTCCATACCTATTGATATTTAAGGTGTGAGTGAATAGCTATTTGTAAGGTTTGTTATTCATGCAGTCATCATTTAGTAATATCTTATTCAATATAGTTTTGATTTCTTTTCCTAATTTTCATTTATATAAGGAGGTTGTACCATGCTAAAAGGGCCATTAAAGAAAATAGACAAAATTTCTACTACTCTTATCTTTTCCTTCCCTCTCTCTATTCTTTTTTTTTTCTTACCTCATCTCTTTCTTCTAATCCCTAAATTCCCTTCTATATTATTACTACTATCAAGCTAGTCTTGACATTTGGTATCAGATCAATTAATGAGCCTTTTGCATTTGCTAAGAAGAATCATTTATCCATGGTTGATGCTACCAAGATCTGAAACATAGAGCAGTAACTCTAGACTCCCTATAGAAGGACTTAGGTAATACATAGGGCTAGATTTTTTAGCTTCAATCTCATATGGGCATGATGCAAAAGAGTCTTTTGGTATCACTTTATGCTCCCAACTTGAATCCAACCTCGATCCATCATAACCCAACTTCTCACTTACCCTTTCTAATAGTGGATATACTCCCCTTTATAGGGAAATATCCCAAGGAGTGAACTATGAAGTGTACCAAGATCTTTCAGCTTTATAAGTTTCAAAAGGAAACAAAGTAATTCTTATGGCTATATCCTTATTTAGTAGAGCTAAGACTTGGTTTAATGGATGGATCACAGACAGGCATTGATGGGTTTGAGATGCATTTATTGAGTATATGTGTAGACGGTTTTGAGAGAAAAATCTAGAAGATGTAATGGAGGAATTCCATAGATTGCAATATACGGGTAGTGTGGAGGAATACTAAGAGAAGTTTAAAGAACTAAGGCCTAGGATATTAAAGGTAAATAATACGCTCAATGTTTTTGTGTCTACTTTTATTAGTTGACTTAGTAATGACCTAAGGCATGTTGTTAAAATGTTCAATCCCCAAATCCTAATTCAGGATTTCAAGTAAGCCAAGTTGCAAGAGTTGGCCTTGGATGCTCAACATAAAAGGTAATTAAATAACACCGCCTAGCCCCACATGTCCACTACCAATAAACTAACCCAAACTCCTTTTAATCACTAAACTAACCATAACTCCCTTCAACCTAACTATAACAACACTAACTAATGAGCCTAAGAAAGAACCTGGGAAATGTTATAGATGTAGGGATAGATAAATTTCACATCATATTTGTAAGAAGAATTAGGTTATGAGTTTAGAGGGAAGCCAAGAAGAAGTAGAGGTTATGGATGTATGCGAAGAAAGAGAGGAAGTTACGATAGGAGAATCAAAAGCATTAGAAGTGGTAGAAGGAGTAGGGATATCTATGAATGAAATCCAAGATCCTAATTGTCCTAATAAAATGAAGATTCAATGCTAATTGCTAAAAAGAGTGTTGTTGATTCTAATTGATAATGGAAGCATATAGTTTACTGAATGTGAACTTGGTCATAAATTATGGAGTAAACAATAGTGATACTACCACTCTTAGTGTCATTGTGCATAATTAGGACAAACTATAGAGTAATGAGGAGTGTAAGGGATTTATTTAGGTAATATGGGGCCATTAATTTACTACAAACTTAAAGTTGTTGAAGTTTAGAGAATACGACATAGTCTTGGGAGTAGACTAGCTGAGACAATTTAGTCCAATTAATTTGAACTTCAAAGAAATGAAGATATCTTTCAGTTTAGCAAATGTGATGGTAGAGTTAAAAAGAATGACTAAGTGGCAATTAAAAAATGGGTTTTGCCTAATGGAAGAATCCTGGAGTAAGGAGTTAGAATAAAGTAGTGAACGTATTTTGTAGATCCTCACTATGTCAAACTATAGGTAACTCAATTGCAGACCCTAGAAGAACTATCAAAACTTCTACACAAGTTTTAAGATATCTTTGTAGAACCACATTCCTTATCTCCTTATCAAGAATGTGATCACCATAGCACATTAAAACTTAAGAATGAGCCTATCAACCTTAGACTATACATGTATCCTTATTTCTAGAAACTTGAGATTGAGAAACTTGTGGCCCAAAATGCTTAATGATTCTATCATTAGACCTAGCCAAAATCTATTTTTTGCTATTGTTTTGTTAGTTGAAAGGAAGGATGGAATTTGGAGGCTTTGTGTTGACTATGAGAGATTAAATGAAACTACTTTTAAGGATAAATATTTTATTCCCCTTATTAGTAACCTTATAGATGAACTTCATGGCAAAACACCTCTCCAAAGAAGACTTTATATCTAGTTTCAATCAGATAAAAATGAAGGAGCTTGATATTTATAGAACTTCCTTTATAACTCATCAGGGCCATTATGAATTCTTAGTGATACCTTTTGGCCTACTAATGCCCCCACAACTTTTCAAGCCCTTATGAACCAAAATTTTGCACTTACCTCAGGAACTTTGTGTTGGTCTTCTTTGATGACATTTTTGTCTATAGCTCTAAGAGAACATATAGATCATTATTTGAGAAGCTGAGATGCAATAATTTGTACAACAAGCAATCTAAATACTTTTTCATACAAAACTATATAAACTTCTTGGGATTCATCATTATTGTAAAGGGAATTTCTACTAACCTTAAGAAGGTAGAGCTATGACCTTGTGACCAAGACCTAAATTGTGAAAGAATTGAAGAGGTTTTTAGGTTTTATAGGCTATTACAAGAAATTTATGAAGAATTATGAGGGAATTAGTAGACCATTAACTTAAAAACTTAAGAAAGGAAGTTTTCAGTGGAATGAAGCATATAAGTAGTCCTTTATAGAGCTGAAGGGAGCAATGGTGAAGGCAACTATAGTAGCCCTACTAGACTTTACCAAGCCTTTTATGATTGAGATTAATACACCAAGAAGGGGAGTAAGGGTAATCTTAACTCACAATAAAAGACCCAGAGCTTCTCTAAGCCAAACTCTTCATGCAGACATCTGAGCCTTTCAACCTATGAAAAATAATTTCTTTATGTTTTGTTGGTAGTGGAAAAATAGAGACATTATCTTGAAAGGAGAAAGTTTATTATAAAATATATCAACAAAGCCTCAAACATTTGCTACAACAAAAAAATTGATACTTAATTATAGAAGGGACTCACTAAATTGAAGGTTGGATTATAAAATCCACTACAACAAAGCCACTAAAAATAAGGTTGATGATGCCTTATCAAGAAGGGGCCATGATAAGAAGAAACAATACACAGGTAAAAGACTTTAATGGTGTTACAACAATCCAACTTGAATGGATGGAATAAGTTACCAAAAGCTACCAAAGGGATTCGCAAACTCAAGAAATTACTGCACTACTAGCAATAAAACCTATTAGTCCCTAATTGTATTCAAGTTAAGATGGAATTCTCAATTACAAAAGGAGAGTCTTTATTAGTAGCTATGAAAGCATAAGAGCTAATTTGGTGGATAATTTCCACTCGTATACCTTTAGGGGACACTCAAATATTAGAGTCACCCAATGTTATTTGCAACATATTTTTTTATTGGTCATATATGGGGAATATAATTAAGGAAAGGGTATAACATGTGAGATTTGTTAAAAATGTAAGCATGAGAATAATCCTTGCTTAGGTATGCTATAACTATTGCCAATTTTGAGCATGGTAAGGGGCAAATAACCATGGATTTTATTGAGTCTAGTAGGAAGGACAAAATATTGGTAATTGTTGACATACATGCCAAATATTTATTAGCCTCATCCATACTTTCATAACCAATGATATTGTCACTTTTTAGATTACATTTATAAACTTCATTGTGTACCTAATAGTATAATGATTGATAAAGACCATATTTTTTCTAACAATTTCTAGAGGGAATTAGCTCGACAAGCTGGAGTGTCAATATAATATGGTTCCTCTTATCACTCACAAATGATGGGTAAACATAAAGGGTGAACCAGTGTTTAGAAATTTACCTCAGATTCATGAATTTCGAGGATCTTAAGTAATGGAGTAAGTGACTCTAGTTGAGTGGTGGTATAGCTACACATCTATTAATTTTTTTTATTGGAAATTGAATAAGATTTCATTAACAATTGCAAATCTATTTCACCATTACAATGTGTTAACCAAAGCAGAAGCATTTAGTTAGTTAGAAAAGTAAAAAGTACATGAACATTGATTTATAAGTTCCATCTATACTTCATTCAACTTAAGATGAATTGACTTTGCAATTGCTAGAGCTCTAATCTCATTGATAGTATGTTCAGCCAGTAGTGCTTATTAACTTCTTCCTCTTTGTAAATTCTTCTATTTCTTTTTCTCCATAGATTGTAGATTGTGATTGTGAAAGCTAATTTGTAAAGAGTTGCATGTTCCTTCTATTGTTTGGCATATTTGATGATCTAATTCAATATTGCAGACCATTTAAATGAAGTGTAGAGGTTTGCTAGCTTATATAAGATTTGACTCTATACGGATTAAGAATAAACACACTAGAAGAATATGTGATTCTTGCCTTCTTCTGCTTGTTTGCATAAAATAAATATGGGATTATAGTCTCTATACCATATATTCTTTATTCTAAGATGATTTTTTTTTGCTAGCTAAGTATTCATTAATGCTTTAGGGCTGAGGGCATTCTTCCACAGAAGTTTCTACTATGGCACTTCCTCACTTTCAGCTTGAAAAATTTTGTAGCCTGATTTGTTGGTAAAGGATCCACTAGAATCTGGTTTCTAGATAGTTTTATCGTCAACATTCCTTTGATTGATCATGAGAAGATACTGAGTTAAGAGAATTGAAGCCATTAAATCTCCCTGACCATTTGCATCATATATGAGTGAAGAGACCCTTGCATTGAGAGGGACTTTACTACTTAAAAGGAAAATCCCTTCTTTTTAAATAAGAGGACTAAATTCAATTTAGTTATCGTACCAATCCAAATGTTATTACTGTTCCCTAATCTATGGAATTTCTAGCGGTAGATATGTCACAGCCCATTACCATAAATCACATACTGGAACACTCTGTAGACATTTTAGTATATAATCTATAATAATGATGTGTTAACTATCTCACCTTCATTTTACAACATAGCAACATATCCATCTTAGTCATGGCATCAACTATTATACACAAAAGTCACTAAAATCAAAGACCAAAATTAACAAAATTAATAAACTGTATTCCTCTGTTCATTTCATAAAAAAACTGAATTCATAATGTTGCTTTCAACACCCATACTTGTACATTGAAAGTCTCCAATATCATCAGACTACGTACATTATCAAGCCTAATCCAAATACGCTATATGAAAGAGGAAATATACAAAATGTCTATCTAAACTCTTTAGTCTCAGCTAACCGACCTTTGAGCCATTTTTTCTTCACAAAAGTACAAGAATTATGCTTCTTGTAGTCTCTCGATGGCTAATGTCCTCTCTCGGACCTGAAATGTCAACGTGCAATTTTAGGTGAGTTTTGCGAACTCAATAAGGTAACCATCATCGATGGTTCACTCAATTCATGTAACAACTTATCATAAGTAACAAATATTTCACATCTCTGCATATTGCAAAAAATATCACATATCATATTCTCATTCAAATACAAGGTACCAATATATTTTTAATCAATCAATCACATATTTTAAAATGTATATGCAATGCACGTTATACTCACTTTTACTTGTTATTGTTGTTGTTGTGATCGAGTGCCTTTTTACTAGCCCGTATCCCTCAGTGGATACCGAACTGTAACAAATAATGTCCCATATCCCTTAGTGGATACCGGGTACTTTCACAATTGAGCCTGAGGCTCTGATCACAGTATGAGCTTTAAGCTCTTTATAACGGCAACTTCGGTCACAACTACCTTTATAATTCATGCATTCATATAATGAAATGCTTCACTTTCATATATATACAATCAGCCACCTGATTTCAGTTTCACATTCACATTCACATTTATCATCAAACCTTGGTCTGACATTCAATAATAATAAGAAATATCACTTATTCATTCAAATTCACATGTAAGGAGCACTTCAATATCATAATCATCAAATCAGAATCCTCAGACCTTTATTTCCGAAATTAGTATAATTAATCACACATTCATAAGAGAAATCGATCATAATAAATTAATTAATTAAGTGAGAATGTCTAGGTTACTCACAGTTTACTCCCAAAGCTATTGCCTCGAAGTTTCGGCAATATCAGGAAGTGGACGATCTACTTGTTCTTCTATATGCAATCATATACAAAATTTACACATTCAGATAAATAGTCAATCATAAGCACATTCATGAATGTATCATGTATTATGCGTGTTCAACGACAATTTCTCGAGTATGTTTCTTTAATGCACTTTATAAGTAATTTCAACACCTTCCAATCATTTTAGGACTATTCTTATACTGAAATAGTGATCTGTGCTCAACTTTCACTCAGAAACTGAAATTCTTAGAGATAGAATTAAAATTCAATTTCTTCATATAATTTGTAACTCGATATCTGCAGTTTACTCCAAGTCAAAAATCATTCCATTTAGATACATACAGATCAAGATATTGTCAAAATACCGAAGCATGTTTAGTGAAAATACTCCAATTACAAAATTCCAAAATTACTCATCAATTTCGTCTCAAATTAATCACTTAATCTCTCCCAAATGATTTTATATGGCTATAATTTTTGTTAGAAATGTAAAACAATGTGTTTCAAGTATAATGGTTCAAGTCCCATGTCATTTGGAGGTCGGGAGAAGAAGATATGGACAAAAGATCAAAGGATGTTCAAAATAGTCCATCATTTTCCAGAGCTTCGAGGTCGCGATCGTGCACGACTTTCTTCCTTCATCAACAGGATCACGACTTGCTATGTTTTCTTCCTTTTCTTTCATTCTTTCTTGCCATTTTTCTAGATTTTCTCACTTCTATCTTATTCAATTCATATATCTAACGTATAAACCAACCTTTCTACTTCTTTTCAACCCCCAATTTAGTTTAGATCATCCATAACAAATCAAAATCCATATTTACAAACAATCATCAAAAACTACAAATCATTCACAAATATTTCATTCTATATATATGTTTTTTGCATTTCTTAATTTCCATCAAAATTTCATTTCATCTTAAGTGTTTCATTTTAAGTCTTTTCTCTCAACTCTAATCCAACTCAAATGCAAGATCAAACGAAAACATCAAAATAAATCTCTATCAAAATCTCTCAAAATTCACGATTACACATTCTTCACAATCAAAGTTCACATACGGTTTTTTTTTTGCAAAATTTCTGCATTTTCCTGCACTTCCATCTTTACTCCACTTCATCAAAACATATCATTTTAGCCTCTCCATATCACGACCTCACCCTATCATCAATTCTTATCATCATTATGACTCTCAGCAGAATCACACATACACATTACAAACCAGTCATATATGTATTTTTCCAAAACAAAACAAAGTATACATTTACCCTTTTTTCAAGAATTTTCTGCACTTTTTCATCATGTATTTTTAAAATCCCGAAGCTACCCTTCATGCATGAATTCATTTCTAACACTGAAACATCATCAAAATCATTCTCATAAATCTAGAAAATTAAAAACACAACTTACTTGATTTAGCTAAATTTCCAACAATTCACACTTCAGTAAATCGATGTACAATGAGATTTTTAACAGCAATCAAACTCTCTCTATGGACAACAATTCTTACTTTGATTTAAGAATCAATCGCCAAGTTCTCAAACATAAATCACAAACTGTTCAGTGTGTATGACAAAGGAAGATAATTTCAGTATTTTCGGTAATGAACAAAACCAAATGAAGAGTAAACTCCAGCTGCAGAATCTTCCTTCCTATACATGTAACTATGTGTATTACTTTTTCATTGCCACATGTCCCCACTGCTTGTAGTGTATTTATCACTATTTCACTAGTCTACGTGTCACACTATCATTGGTCCATAATTTAATATTTTTTTCTAGTCCAAAAATACTCAGCAAAAATTTTGAAATAATAATGACACTCTCTAAATAAATTTCCAACATAAATAATCCATGATTTGCAATTTAATTGCATTTATAAGTCAATTTTACCCGGAATGTCAATGAATGCATGTACAATTATTTTAATATATCAAAATAAATATTCACATATGTCTGAATACACAATGATGCATGAGCATAAATTGCACTTTTAGTTTCTCATAGTACAGTCAATTTTATTCAGGGATCTAGCCCCGAGCATGGGATGTTACAAGATAAGACTTCTCATATACAACATATGAGTAAGGATCCAAGAGTACTCCTTGGTAAGTAGCAATTGTTAAAAGTTTTCGTTTCTAACGTAAGTTTCATGAATGTACTTGATCTATATGACATTTTATCAACATATAGCCTCTTAATTCTTTTGCATGGTTGCAATTTTTACATAATAGGTATCAAGATTATTCTCAAACCTCCATGCTTTTTTTTAGGATTGTCACTTCACTTCACTTGATTTTAGCCTTTTTAGTATTATCAACTGATCCAAACCATAAAAAAAGCTTTAGTGATTTGATTTATCTCCTTGATAACTCTCGTTAGTAAGATCATGTAATTAATCTAGTGGACATATAGATTGTTGAGAATAGAAATGATCAAGGTGACTCTAGCTGCAAATGATAAGAATCTGTTTTATTAAGCATTGATTGTGGATTTGTATTTCACCAAGAGAGAAACACAATCTACATACTTAGGTTTTGCTTGGGAGATTGGGACTCCAAGATACTTGAAAGATAAAGAATGAAGCTCCATCCCTAAGGTCCTAGATAATTCTATAGGATTGCATACATCTTTGGTACAAAAAATGCTACTCTTTTGAATATTCACTTTCAGCCCTGACCAATATAAAACCTTTTTAGAATATCAATTAAGATGCTTATAAAATGAGCATCTGCACTAAAAAGTAGGATAAGATCATTTGTAAATATTAAATGTCTTAACTTATAATCTTTGCATTTGTAATGAAATTGGTAGCTACCATTGCAATCAACTAACTTGTTGAGGATTCTTGATAACCCCTCTATTATTAAGGTTAATAGATAAAAGGATGGGGGACCCCCTTGTAATACCCCTAGCATAATTCATAGGCTTGGTAGGAATACCATTTACAAGAATGCTAATGGAAGAAATCTGAATACACATCATAATCCAATTCTTGAAAGTAGCAAGGAATTCTTGAGTTTCCAAGCAAGCTTGAATGAATTGTCAGTTCACAGTGTCAAAAGCATTGTAAAAATATATTTTCCAAAAGTAGTTTTTGTTATTTCTCCTTAGGCTATTTTTTTTTAGTAGTTCCTGCATGAGAATGATATTATCCCCTATAGATCTTCTAGCAATGAAGGCTCCTTGAGTTGGGTTAATCATATCCTTTAAGGCCAATTTTAGTCTGTTAGCCAAAGTTTGGCAATTACTTTGTAAATTGTGTTGTAGTAAGAAATTGGCATGTAATCCATAGGAGAGGAGGGGTTAAGCTTATTTGGAATTAGACAAATGTAGGTATGATTTAATTCCCTCAACATTCTATAAGAAGAGAAATATTCCTGGACTGTTAGAGTGGATAATGTGCTTGTAATCTCCAGGATTTTTTAAAAAATTAGGTAATGAACAGATCTAGCTCGAATTCCTTTAAAGGATACAAGCTAAATAAGAACTCTTTCATTGTTAGTAAATAGAGCAATAAGAGAGTTCTTGACATTCTGATTTGAGGAACAGTAAAAAAAATGTTTGATATTGAAGCCTTGGGAAGAATCATCTGAAGGACACACCAGTTGCATGAAGAAATCCCTGGGGAGTTTCAATAAAGAGGGTTGATCTGAATATAAGCTTCCACTATTATCTCTAAGTTCCACCAGCTTATTGATATTTCTTCCTACTAAAATAGAAGTATGAAAAAATTTTGTGTTTGAGTCTCCATCTTTTAACCAATTAGCTCTAGCTTTTTGTTTCAAGATTAAGTTGTGCAACTTGGGAGCCTCCTAATGCTCTCTAATTCTTTATGCTTCAATATTCTTCAATTGGTTATTATTGGGATAATTGTAATAGTCAATCTAAGCTTCCGTTTAGTCTCTATAATCTGCTTGGTATTAGTATTAATGAAGAACTTGATAGCATGTTTTACCTTTTTCAATTTATGAATCACCTGGAAGGATTTGTATCCTTCTACATTCTATCTCCAACATTTGCTTACCAGTTCAGAGAAACCATCTTGCTTTGTTAGTGCATTAAAAAAAATAAAAGGTGCTCCCTTATAATGTAATGCATTAGAATTCTGAATCAAGATAAAAGAGTGGTTTAAAAAGGACTTTTCACCAAAATGAGCAAATGATTGAGGATACATATTGAACCAAGTTGGATTGATTAGTGTTTGATCAAGTTTCTTCCTTAGTGTTGTTTTCCTTAACAATTTGAGAATTATCCACCTTTTTTGTATGCATATCAGGGTATGCTTAAGGGGTCTCATTTGCAGTAGAAAGTACATCAATTAATACTTGATTGTCCTCCTTTGCAAGTTCCCCAATATCGGCCAAATTGGTTTAAGTATCCTCCTTTGAATAATCTAAAATGGCTAATCCCAACAATTCATTGTGTCATATAGTTTTAAAGCCTTTTCTAGTAGGCTTCCAATTCTTGCTCAATAAGTTTGATTTTGCATGGATAAGTGATAGGAACTTCAATTTTTTTGAATTCCCCATTTTCTCTAAGCTTTAAGATTGACAATTTATCAGAAAATTTAGAATTCTTGTTTATCTTAATGCAAATTTTAACAAAACAAATTCTTTCCATATTGACTGTTTGAGAATCCATACAGATTGGTTTCCCAGGTGAGCTCACCAGATAAGTTTAAACCTTCAATTGTCCAAAACTTAAGAGGAATATTATGAAAATTAACCAATATAGGAAATGCTTCGATGCTCTCCATATAGGAAATGCTTCGATGCTCTATCACATTTTAAACGAGGCTTCCATTTTTGAATAAAAATTGGTTGTTCACTAATGTGACACAGTCCAAGTTCAATGATTTCATTTAGAATGTTTTCGACATAAAATTTGAAAAGAAATGTACTATCCTTCATTAACATTATCTTCACCAAGCCCTTCTTTCCCCACCTTGTGGCAGCCTAAGTATTAACAACTAGAAATGTTGGTCTTTTATTCCAAAAATAACTCACCAAGGCTATGGACTAAGCCTTTGCTCCAACTTGGAGAAGATCCATAAGAGGAGATAAGACCCCATCCTTTATGACACTTGTAAAATGTTTGAGCATACCTTTATTATGTTGGATGTTTAGCTTCTTTTTCCAAGCACCTTTGGGTTAAGTTGAATCAAACTTGGCATTTTCTTCAATAGTTACCATAGCTGAAGATTCACCAGCTTGTTTCCCTTTGACAACGCATGCAAGTTCAAGAAATTCTTCAAGATTCAAGGGAGGGGAAAGGGCATTTTCCAAGTCTTATAGAGGCTCTTCTTTGAGGTTAAACCTCAACTAACGAAAAAGAGGATTGTACCAAAGGAGAAGAGAACCAAGTGCGAGAGTTAAGTTTTCAAAAGAGGAAGTTGTCAGGGGTAAAAAGGTAAAAGCTGCTAATCAAAAGGCGAAGAGAAATCCTATAGTACACATCTATTATTTGCACTCCATTTAAAGCTTTATATGAATTCGAACCAACTCCACTACCTACAACATTTGGACAAGGATTGAAGGTGGCTTCAGTAGAAGAATTCCTTAACAAGAAGACAAACAACAATAACAACAACAACACCCAGTGAGAATCCTGCAAAAATTCAAGGTCTGGAGAGATCCAATAGTAAATAACCTTACTTTTACTAAGTAGAGAGGTTGTTTCCAATAGACACATATAACTGGCTCTTACACTATGTGGTTCATGTCTCCTCGTTGAAAAAGAAGATTGGAGACAGATAAATGGTTGCTACTAAATTATCTACAATCATTTAGGATCACCATATTCCTAGTTACCAGATAATTGTGTCGGATAGAAGGTTAGTCGAGAGTGGAAATAAGGGGAAAATGCAATTCCTAGTGTAATGAAATAATCAAGAGCTTCAAGAAATTCATACCAGATTTCTAGACTTCAATCCTCAAGGTCAAGGACAAACTTGAGGAGAAGAGAATGTCAACAATTTGATATTTAAGGCACGGGTGAATAATTGTTCATAAAATCTTTTATTTGTATTTTCATCATTTAGAAATGTTTTGTTCCGTAATGTTTTGATTTCTTTTTCTAGTTGCATTCGTATGAGAAGGTTGTATATCACTAACCAAAAAAAATTCATGTTCTCTCCTCTCTCTTGCTCTATTCTATGTTCTTTCTCTTATCCTCTTCTCTCTCATTCACATCTCATCTCGTTCTTGTAATCTTTAATTTACCTTCTACATTATTACTCCTGCCGAGCTAGCCTTGACAACACCCTTTTTTCAGATATCCTTCGATCGTCTTGTTTTAGTCATGTCATGATTTGAGATTGTGCTCCTTCCTCTAATTCAATTCCCAAGTTTAGGAATTGTGAATTCTGATATCAAATGACAATTTTCAACATTCAAGAAGACATAATTGATTGTAATGAAAATTGAAAATAATATTTATAAATTTCTAATATGAATGAATTTTTATGGCTATCACGTAAGTAATATCGTCGGTAATTTTCTATATAGAAAGATTACTATAAGAATTTATCTGTATTTTTAGGAGAATTTTAAGAATAGATTAATAAGTTTAGCCTACATTTAACATTAAACTAATATACCCAATGCAAAAGATTCTCCACTTTGCAAGAATTAAAGGAGGGTTATTAATCTATACAACTTTTTTTATATTTTTTTTTTAAAAATCTATTTTTATAAGTTAAACCATGACATTTACAAAAAAAAAAAACTATTTTTACAAGTTAATTACGAGTTATCCAAGAGTTCGTAAATCATGTAACTTGGTCAGTCAAAAGAAAAAATTGTGCGTAACGAGTCAGAAAGGTCTGAGGATGGCTCCATATTAATACCAACGAAGGGTTGTTTTAGTCAATTGAAGGGTTTCACGGCACAGACTAACTTCTGTTTGGTTCCCATGAATGGTTGCGAAAATTCACTTCTTCAGCTGGTATATCTTTGATTGTTCAGTTCATATTTATTAGTCTGAGAAGTCTAATTTACTGTGTTAGCTTCCGAAAGTGAAGATAAATGGAGGCCACTGAAAAGCCGGAAGAGGCGGTTTCGCATGTAAGCTTCTCTTCCAAATCCAACTTACTTTTGCTCTGAATCCAGTTCCTTAATAACTCCGCTGTTATCAAATAATTATTATTTGAGATCTGATTTTGCCTAAAATGCCAATGAACCTAGCTGATGGAGAAATTGTTTTATAATTTTCTTGCGAATCTTATTGGTTATTGTAGTTGCGTAGTTACACTTCATTTATTTGAATTATATAAAACTTTTTTTCTCTTATGGAATATGATCAGATGAGTCCTAAATTAGCTGGAACAGTTAACTGGGGTACGGCCACTGTGGTTGGTGTCTTTGCAGGCATGTTGTATGGCGGTAGCAAGGAGGCTGCTGCATCAGTTGTGAGTTTTGTCTCATAAAAATGACTCTGCTCTGCTTCCGTTTTATTTTTCTTTTTGGTTAAACCTGATGATTTCAGCATGCTGTTAATGATTATCACCTTGCTATTATAAGAATTATTGGGGACCAATATGAACTTGAATTCACATATATTAAGGCCAAGAGGTCACTCAGAGAAATTGATGGTTTCATGTTTAACAGCTTTAGGAAAACCATAAGAAGGAACATGATCATTTGGCATAGTTGAAGAGGAGGAATGGAAATCCTATCATTTTTCTATGCTCTTTAAGCAGTTATTAGATGATAAGGGATCTACATGAACGGATTTTACGCCATATTTACATAAGTGAAATGAAAGGGCTGTTTGTTATTCTCATTTTTATTATTGGTAAATGCTTTCTATGCCTTTTTCTGAAACTAGTTGGATAAGGTGCTGTCATTTGCAGCAATTTTGTTATGTTTCTGCATGTATATTAGGCTATGGACACTTTCTTGATGGTTGTCAGAGTAAGGATGCAGAAGTTATGTTGAAGCTTGGCAGCACTCCAGACAAGCGTGAGCAGTACAGATTAATGAGAGATGCAATGGAGAAAAGATTTATTCGAGTCACACGAGGTTCGATAGTTGGTGGAGTACGGCTCGGCATGTTCACTGCTGCATTTTATGGTCTGCAAAATTGGCTTGCTGATAAACGGGGCATGCATGATGTTTTCAATGTTGTCGGAGCCGGTTCAGCCACTGCTGCAACTTTTGGTTTGATCTGTAAAGGACCCTTACCTTATATGTTGGCTTCTTTGACATGCTTATTTACCTCATTGTGGAATTTGGTTATCTGACGTTTCTTTTTTTTTTTAACCTTCTTTTTTTCTTTCTATAATGAATCTAACCTACCTTTCTTATTTTGTTTTCTGGATGATAGTGCCTGGGTCTCTGCGATGGCGTGCAAGGAATGTGCTGCTTGGATCAGCTTTAGGTGCTGCAGTTTGTTTCCCGCTTGGTACGTGCTAACACCTCTTGTCAAGTATCTTAAGTGTCCGCTATATTATTTATAGGATTAGCTCCATGAAGTGTGGTTGATTTTGGCCTAATGTCATATAGGCTTGTTATGTAAGTTTAGAGCATCATGTTTTGACATGCAACAAATACCCTTTATGATTATTAGGGGTACATAATGAAACGAGAAAGTTAACTGTAGAGTTAAACACAGGAAAAGAATATTTCTCATGGAATAGTGTTTGTTGCAACAGGTTGGCTTCACCTGAAGCTTGTAGAGAAAGCAAATGAAGGAAACGAAGCTCTTCATCCTGATTCAGCGAAGAGTGGTGTTGGTGCTGCAATTGAGAGGCTTGAAGAGCACTTGAGCAGATGAAGTCTTTAAGTTGTGGGGAAGCATAGCCCTTTACTATTGAGTCTCCGTGGGATGAAGAGAACAAAGTTGTAGAATGGTGGTGTTAAGGTAGATCTGGTCCAACGCTCAAGCCATCTCATTTTATTTTCTTGTGCTGGTGCCAAGAGTTGAATAAATGCCCCAATATCCTGTGGATATCAGCAAAATTTTGGTTTTAAATTTATGTCTAGTAGTTGTTTAATTACTATAAATTTGCTAGAGTTTCAAGAATTGTAATTGCATTAAAATTATTTATAATTGCACAAAACAAATGGTTAATTGACATCCTCTCTTGGTGAATATCTCTCAAGCACTAAAAGCACCAAGCATGTCGAACCAGCTTCAAATGATGGATGTGGTGTGTCTACCGCGAAGCAACTGCTAATAATCGTGTAGTTGACAGCTCTTGTTTTTCAGGGCACGTTGTTTGCTGTGATGAGCCTCTCGTTTCTAACTAGCAGGCACCAAAATGTCGCCTAAAGATTGCGTTTCTGTGAAAGATTGACTGCCATTAATTTCTCAGTTCTGTATCAAGTCATCCTTCCTTCAGTTTGATAGAGCATAACAAAGGCTACATAATGGATAAGTGAAAGAATCAATTAACAAAACAATGCCAGAAATGACACTTTGTCCAAGATCCAGGATTTGATGAAATTGCATGACAAAATTTTTTGAAGCACTAGAAAACTATAAAATTAATAGATTTAATTCATCTCGTGGCCAAGCTTCAGGTCGCGTTGAGATTTCCCACTCATCTCTCAGTATAGTTTGCAGGGCCTCATTGCTGTATTCATATTTGTCAAAAAGCAACAAGGAAACCTACGTTATTTAGGATATAAACCATTGCAAATCCTACTTCTCCTCCATATTGCAGCTACAATTTCAAGATCACCGGGTCTAAAATGGTTCTGGGAGCTCATATAACATGGATGTAATGATGCGAAAGGAATTAGTCTTCCTTGCCTGCAATTGAACGAAGGATTTGAGGTAAGAGACTTAACTTGGCTTAATTTGCAAGAAAAATATACGACACGGGTCACTCAAAGACAGTAGTCACCATCATTCTGGTTTAGGGATGCGGTGTTCTTTGCCTTCTTAACCATCCTTTTTGCTGCGTCAGCTGCCATCCCCATATTGAAGGTTAACATTAAATGGAAATTTAAACTTTCAAGCAAAAGTAAATGAAATTATGAAGGATACTTATTCGGCATCACATGAATGAGTAAAGCACAACTACTCTAATCTGTTATAAAATACATGCAGTGCAATTAGGCTTACCCTTAAACTTCCTTTTCTTCTTAGCCCTCCTCCTCTTCCTTTCTGCCTGTGTAAGCTCGGTCTCTTCTTTGATGTCACCTTTGCCAAAAAAGATTTCCTCAGGAGCCAGCATAGCTGCATCTGAAACTGCCATAGGTGCAATCTGCTCATGGAAAACATCAAACATTTCAGCAAGTATTTAAAGTAAATAATTCTCTAAAACTGAAGTGTATGAAAACCACGTTACCTCTTCCATAGCAAGTGCAGGGACATTTGTTTGTATAGACATTTCCTCAATAACCTGTCAAGATCAAGATAACAGATTAGGCTAAAAGAAGGTACTATAGCATCCTTTCAAAATGAGTATTACCGGAGTTTGGGAAGCTTACAGGTTTTGGAGCAAAGTGGAAGTGCGAAAGAGCATCCAACTTCAGACACAACTTTTTGAAAAGCATGCTTGCCTAGAAAAATAGTAACAACAAAGTTAAGCTAATCTTGCTAACCAAAGTAGACAGGGAAGAAATATGGAAACCAAACAAGCAACAATCATCGACTTAGAAGTTATCATCTATAAAAATTACCTCCTTTTTCTGCTCATCCGAGAAAGATAATGGAGCAACTGATGGATTTGTCTTTTGTACATATTCTTCCTGTGAATAATTACATGAGCTTGAAAAGTCAGAAAAGACAAGGACATTGAATTTTCAAATTCAGAGCATGAAATTTTAGAAGTCAGAAATGTTATAGAACATGTTATCAGGGCCTAAATGAATATGATGGCCATGAGAAATAACCTCGTAGACTTCAGCAAGACCCTTCTTACTCTTATTCTCATCCTGAAAATTGCAATAAAACAGTAATTATTAGTTTTCTAGACTAAGAGAAATGAAAACTGCCTTTTCTGCTATATAGCTTACCAACTCTTTCAACTTCCGTGGTGATTTAGAGGGCAAACTAGGAGCCTTTTCAATGTCATCAAACCGGCCCTGGAAACATGATGGCAACACTGCAGTTCATTAGTTTGATAGGAGACACTGATGCTTGGAAATAACACATTTAAAAGTGTCAACTTTTTGAGATTTTTTCAATTTAGGGCTAAATTTTTTAATTTAGTGATTAACCTTTTAAAATTCGTACAAATCAGGTCAAAATGTTGTCTTTACTAATGTGGTTAATAAATAGACTTTTAAACCACATCAGCAAAATTAACTTTTAAACCAAATTTATACAAAATTTAAAAGTTTAATCAATTAAATTGAAAACTTTTAAAATTTAGCACTAAATTGAAAAAATCTTAAAATATTAAGCCCTAATTAATTTGTTATCCCCTAATGCTTATCCACCAGAGTGAAATGATCAAACACGTAACAAACTATGAAGAAAAAGAAAATCGAAAGGTATGAGGTAGAAATGTTGTATAATTAAAATATTAAATGAATAGAAATCAAATCTTTGAATATTACTAGTTGCATTTTAATATATTATCAAAGCTAGTGACAAAATCAGGCCTTGTTGTGTGCACATGAATTTCAACTTCTTTTCCTTCTTCATTCTTTTATGTGTTGGGTATCAAAATCCATAACACAAGCAATTTCAAAAGTTTGTGACATGGGCATTAGCATATGGACATGCTCGCAAGCATAATTTACACAAGTATTACTATAGTTCTTTCATTATATTAACGATCTATTATATTTTCCATCTTGTGGTGTGAGAGTCATTTATGAATGTCAACAAAGACAAATAGAAACTATAAGAAATAGATATTCTCTACAGTTTGTATCCCTGTTATTTATCGTTTATACCTATGACATGCCAGACGAGAGAACAATTTATAGATACAAAGATCAAATGCTGGTTGAAAGAGAGAAAAATGAGCTAAAATGGCAAGGGAAAGGGATGGAAGGAGATAATGTAGGATATTAGCACTATCAACTCAATTAGTGTCACAAGTCCATTGACCTAAAACAGACCATAACTACATAGCTTAGCCCAGAAAAGAAAGATCAGATGCATTGTTACCACAGTTTATGAGTATCATTTAGACATTAATAACCAACTACAGGCAGTCTTTTTACAACTGACATAAAGTCAAAAGTGATACATCAACATATAGCAACATGTAGATATTTATTATAACATTAAACTTTACCTCCACAGTCCGACTCTTAATCATATCTTCAAGGGAAGCAGTGACCTCATCTGTGATTACATGGGGAGGCCTTGCATTATGCTCAAAATCTAAATCAACTTCTAATGCACTATTCTTAGGCCTGCTGGCAGCAGTTACCTGTTGGCAAAGACAAAAACATGTATAAAGGGTCAATACCATAACTAAAGTCTGTATCCATCAAAATGCTTATTGTAATGAACATCACTTAAAAAGCAGTTATTGGAATAACACAACAGATACGAAAAGTTACCTCTCCCTGCATGGTCCATGTTTTAGGCTCCAAATTTGCCTTCTCCATCTGCCCTATTTCAGATTGAAGCTTCTCAAGTTGCTTCTCATGCGTAGAAAGACCACCTCGTTTCTATACAAGAACATCAGTTCCTGATATTATTTCTTTGAATATGCATGTAATTTGAGAAATGAAATTTCAACATCCCAAGACAACAAAATAGCAATTTTGGAAATCACTGGAATTTTTCAAACACAACATACTAGCTTGGTGGCAGAGGCATCATCTTGTTCATCATCTGATTCTGAATCTTCTCTAGACCCTTTTTCAGTGGTTGACTTCTTTTTAGAACCAAAGAAATCTTCATATCTGATGTCAAAGAATGCATAAATGAGACTCAAAATTGACCATATAAAGCAATTGGAAGAATTGCTGATTCTGCTACTGCTGTTTCCTACTGTATACTGATGACATGAACAGAAAGTAAAAAACCCAATTCTAACATCTATAAACTTATTTTTCAACAGAGAGGTAGGAATAAAATGAAACTCGACTAGCATTCTTTCATCAGATGCAAATGCAAAAAACTCAAGGACCTGGCATTTCCCAACGTGTCTGCATCTTCCTCTTCATCCTCACCATCATCAAAAGTCCCAAGCTGCATAATCACATTCAACATAAAGCCTCTTGTTTCCATTCTCAAGATCAGAGTTAAATATAGAACTCTAGAATCAGAAAAATAACCGAAGTAGACATATAATGAGACCATAAATAAAAAGAAATTTCTTTATTCATCACCTCAACATCTTCCAAATCATCATCTTCTTGCTCTTCTTCTTCATCATCATCGTCGTCGTCGTCATCCTCATCTATGTGCTCACCTTTTTTCTTCTTCTTAGTATCCAATCCATATTCCCTAGCCTCATCATCCTTCAAATACTCTTCCAATTCCTTTATCTTCAAAAACTTATCCTCTATCCCATTTTCTCCACCTTCTTTCTCCTCCTCCTCCTCCTCCTTCTCATCATCAACATCATAATCATCATCATCATCATCAAAGCCATCCATATCAGCATCCTCCTCATCATCACCAACTTCCTCGACCCGTTTCGCTTGCTCCTCTTCCACACCCTTATTTTCTCCTTCCACAAGATTATCATTCTTCTTGTTCAACGTCGTTTTTAATTCTTCTGGATTTCTCTCCCAATGCTTGACTTGACGGCGAAGGCTGGACAAGAGAGGCAGTTGAAGCAAGTCAATTTGTTGCCAAATTTGCTCGGCGTCGAACCCATCAACCAAAAGTTGATCAAACGGTGACTTAGGCACGTGGGGTTTGAGAGTGGAGAAGAGTTGCTGCGACGCCGTACGCGCCGCTTGGGCTAGCGAAGGCGACGGCGCCAACCATAACGGAGCGTCGGTGGATTTCAACAGGTGCAGTGTTTCCATGCTTGCTTCGCTTGGTTTAGCCATTACTTACTTGGATCAAACTCGAGGCTTTGTGTGCCCTTGAACCCTTTGAGGCTTGAGTTAGGGTTTAGGATTTTGTTGGGAAGGTTTAGGCACCAGTTTACACGTAACCTAAGCCCGCCAATAGAAAAAATGTGAAGGGTGAATTAGAAATTTTAAATAAAATAAGGAAAGTTAAAAACTATTATTTTGTCTTTTAATGACAAGAATATATACGGAGGGCGACAAGAACATGAAGTTTTTAGTTCAGTACACGAAACAGACACTAAAGTATACAAAAACACAAATTCCTCTTTTGTCCAAATTTTTCAGGCGACTTCTCCACCGCCCTATTCAGTTGGAAACCTCCATTCATCGCTCTTTAGATGAAGTTAAAGTTGATAATGATCGTATGAATAACGGAGCGGATACTCGCGAGAGCGTCTCAGGGCCCGTCTCTCCGGATACATCGGAGCCCCTCCCTCCGAGATCGTTAGGCGGAGATGCGTCGCCGGGCTCTTTGTCGCAGTACTCTTCGTGTGGGGAGTCGGAGTTCGAGACGTATTGTAGCGCGAACTCTGTCATGGGCACGCCTAGTATTTGCAGTTCTATTGGACCGTTTAACGATCTTCCGGAGTTTGAATTTGGATCGCTGAAGAGTTTGGAGAATTTTAGTTTAGAAGAGACGTTTGATGGTGGTCCGCATGAGCGAACGCTTTCTAATTCGGGTATGGACTCGCTGGAAGGACATGTTAAGGAGGGTTTTAGACGGAGAGGGAGAAGTGGATTGGAGTCGTCTGGTAATAAGGGTACTAGTGGATTAGTTAATGGCTTGGCAGTTAGAGAAGACGAGAACTTTAACATTGGTGAAGGTGGGAGGGGGTCGATAGATTGCGGGCCGGAGACTGGATTGAATTTTGGGAAAGGGTCTTTAGATCGAGTGGTTAATGCCAATGAACAGATTGATGGTTGCTTAAGTCGGATGTATTCAGATTTGGCTTTGGAAATTCATGGAGGGGAGGTGCAGGAGGAGGATGGTGGATCTTCCAGATATGAGCATTCTGAGGGTGATGATTCAATGTATGGTTGTGGTTCAGATGACGAAAATAGGAGGAATTTGTGTTTCCAGAGGAGTGCAGATTTCAGTGAGCAAGCAAAAATTGAATTTGACAATCCACTGCTTTTGAACTCATCTGTAGCTTTTGGTTCGGATGATTGGGATGATTTTGAGAAAGAAACACGGGGAGGTACTCTGGCTTCCCTGAATTCTAATATACTTCAGGAACAGAAACAAGAAGATCTGGAAACTGAAGGAAAAAATATTGGTTCCACTTCTATGAAGTCCAAGTTCTCAATTGCTGATCATACAGAGAAGGGGATAGATTTGGTGGAGGAATATGAGGGCACCAGTCAAGTTGGATGTGGTAAACTAAAAGCTTATATTAGTTGTTCTGCTGTTCCTACTGATCATCAGCGTTCACAAATGGAGGAAGCCGAAGAAATTGGAGACATTATTTTAGCAAATTGTCAGGTGGAAGGAGTCAATGAATTGACCATAGGTGATGCCGGTACCTCAGTGACCACAACAGTTCAATATCTTCCTGAATTGGATGAAGATAATGCAGACTTTTGTGTTCCAATAAATCATATCCAAACTGCTAATGACACAACGGAACCTTCTAAGTTTTGTTCTCTCAGCGATGGCTTTGAGATGAAGCTAGATCGACTGGAACTTAACGCACCTAAGGAATCTGGATTGAAAATCATGGATTCATGTGTCAAAAGTGGTTGTCCACCAGCAGAATATCAGGAAAACGTTCATCAATATTGCAAAAAAAATTTAGAAGTTGAGGAGACCAAGAATTTAGAAGCAGACTCGGACCCTCTTTCTGACACAACCAGTCGTCTTGGTTTCCATCCATCTAAATCTTCTGGTAATGCAAACCCAGAATTCTTTGAAAACCTCAATCCAGAACCAATTCAACAAAGGGATGAAAATAACGTGAGTAATGTTTCAAAATGCTTTTGCTTCCATTATCTTGGTGAAAAAAATTGTGAATTGGTCATGATCAGTTTCCTTTTGTGACTAAGTGTCCATTATCTTCTTCATCGTATACATCTTCACCATCTTCTCTAGATTCTTGATGACCTTATAAATAATAACTTTTAATTTAAACCGAACCTGTTTATAGATTTTTGTCTTTGACTATGAGTCAAAAATGTTTTTAGTTCGTTGCCTTAGTAGATTTTTGTCTGTGATTATCAAAGTCAGTTCAAATAATTAACACATTTTTTTTGTGTACTATACCGTAGTTCTAGCATCTACGTCATTTATTTGAAGGGTTGTGGTCATTTGGAGTTTGGAATGCCATTATTCATTTTGTTATTGTATTGTCAAACTTTTACATAACTCACGATGTGTTTTGTGAACGAGAGATTGTGAAGGTAGTTTTTTGACATCTTATGTTTCTCGATGGGAATATTTTAGAATTGTGGATCCTGCTGCTTGCAAAGCTTTTCATGATCTTACTTCTTATTTTATTCTTTTGACAGGCTGGAAACAATGAACTTCATGGCTTCTACGATGAGATTGTTAATGAAATGGAAGAAATTTTACTTGATTCAGCTGATGCAGTTGGTGCTCGGCTCCCACAGTTTGATAACATCTTTCAATCACATCTGTCTTTGCCTCTAAGAGATGGGGGGTCAACTGCTTCTACTTCTGGTACCGATGATACTTACCCAGTTGTCACCCAACAGCAACAAATAGATGGCGTTGAAGTTGTTGGTGCGAAGCAGAAGAGAGGAGATGTTTCAATTAGTGAAAGATTGGTTGGGGTTAAGGAATATACTGTGTATATAATAAGGGTGTGGAGTGGCCACGATCAATGGGAGGTTGAGCGCAGATATCGAGACTTCTATACACTGTATCGTCAACTGAAATCCTTATTTACTGATCTTCCCACTCCTTGGTCCTCTGTGGAGAAAGAATCTAGAAAATTATTTGGGAATGCATCACCTGATGTTGTCTCCGAAAGAAGTGTTCTTATTCAGGAGTGCTTACAGTCAATCCTCCATTCTGGATGCTTTTCTGCTCCCCCAAGTGCATTAGTTTGGTTTTTGAGTCCTGGTGACTCATTTCCTAGTTCCCCTGCATCAAGAAAACCATTTGCTTCGGCAACTTTAACAAACATAAGGGGAGGTTCAGAAAAAGTCTCCGATTTAGGCAAGACAATATCTCTCATAGTTGAAAATCGGCCTCACAGAACTATGAAACAATTACTAGAAGCGCAGCATTATTCTTGTGCTGGATGCCATAAACCTTTTAATGATGGTACGACAGTAATGCGAGACTTAATACAGTCAATTGGGTGGGGAAAGCCACGACTATGTGAATACACTGGCCAATTGTTTTGTTCCTCATGCCACACTAATGACACTGCAGTTTTACCAGCGAGAGTTCTTCATTATTGGGATTTTACCCAGTATCCCATTGCTCAGTTGGCTAAGTCATACCTGGATTCTATACACGAGCAGGTAACTAAGAAATGACAACTTTTCGTATGGGATTCTTTAGCTACATTTAGTTAAGTTGGCACGGCAAAATTTAGTGACTGCTGTAGTGGAAACATGATTGATGTGAAAGTCAGGGTTTGAAAGTTTTTGGATTGCTGCTGTTATGCTCTAGTGTACATGATTTACTTGGTTAAATATTGATTTAATGTTTGAGTTTTCTCGTTTGTTAGTTCCTAAGATGGCCATATTGTATCTCTGATAAGGTGTGACTAATAGACATTGAATTATAGAATTGTTGCCTTTCTTTAGACCTGCATTATGCTAGTAGACTCATGCATGGGCAAAACTTTGTCGCGTCATCAAGCTTGTTAATGCACGGGCAAAACTTTGCCGCGTCATCAAGCTTGTTAATGCACGGGCAAAACTTTGCCGCATCATCAATCTTTGTTATTCTTAGTTAACATATGTCGCCTGCAAGAAGTCGTTAATCAATCTTGTCTTGCAGCCTATGCTTTGTGTGAGTGCAGTCAATCCTTTCTTGTTTTCGAAGGTGCCAGCCTTGCAACATGTCACAGGTGTCAGGAAAAGGATAGGAATTATGCTCCCATATATTCACTGCCCATTTCGCCGGACTATCAACAGAGGACTTGGATATAGAAAATACCTTCTCGAAAGCAATGACTTTTTTGCACTTAGAGACCTCATCGATCTGTCAAAAGGGCCTTTTGCAGGTTCACTTTTGATTACCTTTGAATTGCCAGATTACAGTTCACCACTCATACTGAATTTGTATGTTCCTACCTGTTGTTTACAGTTGGAAAGGTCATCAACGTTTGTTATCTGAATTATCATGTGCCCATTTATCATCTATGTGTGGGCAATTTTGCATTTACAATTGTTCTTAGATTTCCTTCTGTACGATTATTCTGATACAAGTTGTTACCTCACATTAGTTACGTGCAAGTATTATGATACCGGGAGGCCTATCCGTGAAGCTTTACAGTATAACCTGATTCTTGTAAATCTACTTTCTGTTTTGTGTCTGTTTTAGTTTCCTTTTGGCTTCTATTTATCGTTTTATAAGATCAAGAAAAACATAAACTTTGAATTTGGTTATCTATGTTCATGTATGTGCATGCATGCCCTGATGTGATGATATTTTATCATTGTGTTCTTATTACATGTTCTACTTCTATGTCAGTTCTACCTGTGATTGTAGAGACCGTCTCTGGGAAAATCCTGGAGCACATAACAGAGCAATGTCTCATTTGCTGTGATGTGGGAGTCCCATGCAATGCCCGACAAGCTTGCAATGACCCTTCTTCACTCATTTTCCCTTTCCAGGTAGTTGTCCTTACAATGGTGATAAATAATATTTGAATCAGTAAAAAAGTATGTGTTACGACATAGTGAGGTGACAAATTGCAAAATGGAAGCACCAAAGTCTAAATTATTTTTCTTGTAGTCCCAGTAAAGCTTTTCTTTTGCATTCTCTGTTTGTCTTCCTGTACTCGTTCATTTTTTATTATTTTTTAAAACTATCATTTAGTATCCTTACTGTGAAATAATTCAAACAGGAAGGTGAAGTAGAAAAGTGTGCTTCTTGTGGCTCAGTTTTCCATAAAACTTGCTTCAAACTGCTAAAGAACTGTTCTTGTGGGGCATGCATTGCCCCAGACAAGCTAATGGAGCACACCAATGTACTAAGCCGTAAAGCCAGTGATTATCTGCTCAGAGAAAGATCCAGCTCTGGTTTGACTGGACGATTCCTGTCTGGATTATTTTCAAGAGCCAAGCCAGAAAAGACGACTGATTATAAGGACAGTGACAATGTTATATTGATGGGGTCTTTGCCAAGTACTTCTCTTTAACACCTTTGCTTCCATTGTTTATCTGCCAAGATTTATTTTTGATCCCTCATTGTCTTCATATGTCATTTGTACAGTATTGTTGTGCACGAATTTATAGTTCTTCTGGTACATAGGCTTAATATCCAAATTTAGTTACAATGTTGTAGCAAAGATTTTGGGATGTGGAATTTTTCTCTCCTTTAAAATTTTTGGGTGCATTCCTTGTAACGAAATTTTTTGTTGATAAAACTGTGTTTTCACGTGTCAGCCAGATTTTGTCATGATAGACGTATCTGTATTATCTTATGAAACTATACTACCTTTTCCAGAGATAATTCTCTTGTCAATATCAGCACGCGTAATTGTTTGTAGTCCGTGGATAAACCCAAGTTCTTTTCTATATAACTTAGAGCTAGATTAAATGTCCCTAGTTACTAAGACATACTTGCTTATAAGGTGACCAGTGAAAACTTTAGTATGGTGACAAAGACAGTGGATCTACAAAAAAAGTTACAGCAATAGCTGTAATGCCAAAGTAGTAGGTATACTTGGCTAAAGCAGCTAAACCAAACTTTCTTTAAATGGCTCATAGATACTGGGCCAAAGCTTAAAAGAAAAAGGGAAAGCAGATACTGTCGACGAAGACCGCAATAAATTTTGACTATTTGAAAAGTGGTCTGTGATTATCTCACAAGGCACCAGCTTGTCATGGTTTCAGAGTTCATCTGGATCACTAATTTCAAAGTTTAAAGACCGTATTCTTCTTTGATCTGTTCTTTATGATAGGTTCTCTTTAGACATTGTAAAGAGGATTATCAAAATGCCTTAGGCTACAATGCCATAGTACATTGTCAAGATAAGAAAAAAGAAAGGCAACGGCACCTTGTAATGGCTGATTTTTTTAACTCTCTTCACTAATTGTATGCTGTTACATATATGCCAACTTCATGTAATGGCTGTGTAAACTAAAAATTCTAATCTTGTTTGAACACTTACATTTCTTAACAAAAATTCCCCAACTGAATTGCCCCTATTCAGGACAGGATCATTCCTTGTTTTGTTGCATTTTTATTCTCCTCTTCTCTACTGTCCTAATAGTGAAACTTTTTATGTGAGCATTCTGAAATTTTATGAACCCGCTTAAACCAGGGTAGTTCGCAGACGTCTGATCCAGCTACCTCAGGCACCGGGACTCCCGAAACCATCTTGACAACAATGTGTGTTTCAGCTTTATAATGAAAGAAAACAATGCGTAGCAGGGGATGTGCATTACAGTCACAGCGAAGTACCTTCAAGTTGACAGATTCATGAAGGAAGAGCGTCACTATTTGTTTGCTTACAACGTTAGTATTCTTCTGTGCCTAACAAAACAGCACTACAGCTACCATGTTAGGTTCTTAGCACAACTTGAAACAAGGCTGAAGATATCATGGGATAACTTAATTAGTTTAAGTAAAATCAAGAGGAGAATTGTTCTTTGAGCTAGTGTTTTAAGAGTCTATACCATAAAGGAGAAAATGGGGATGATAAGTCCAGGAATGGATAAGGCCACCTGTTTAGGAAACAACAAACGTGTCTTTTAAACAAATTAACCAGGAAACATATTTCATGCTGGAAAGTGAGGAAGATGACGTTTACCAAATTTTGACACAAGCGTGGACTACCCACTGGAATATCACATACACTATTGTCCACATAAAGAAGTATGCAATCCGAAACCAAGGAAACGGCTGAAAATTTTCTGCTTAAAATTAGAAAGAGAGTAATAACATGAGTTGTACATGCGATTGAAGAGAAAGGTACGTACCAAGCAATTGAAAGCAGTGTCACCAAGGAGGAAAATAGCATTCATCGTATGCATACCAATAACCAACTGTGACAATACAATGAGGAAAATATTCAGTTACCGAGTTGTAAGTTGATGTTAACACTTTTTTTCTACCCTATTATTGGATAGGTGCACAAGTATGCATTTCTCCTTTTCTTTCTGGTATAGGTAATAGATTACAGAAGTTTTTCAGTTGACAGAGACTCGTTTTGCTGCAATTTGGTCCAGGAACACCTGGAGAGGCAAATAAAGAATACTTACAACGTTTAGGTGGTAATCTTTGATCGCAAGAAATGGAACAAGTATAAACCAGAAGACACAATCTGTGAGCATGACAGCCCCTGCATTTATCTGTTATAAAAAATATAGAAATTCAACTTGCTGTATTCAGATATCTAAACTTATCACTAATAATCACCTCCTGAACAACAATGGAACAGAAATTGACAATTCTAAGACAGACCCCATCCTCTCTGTTCTATTAGCTTTCTAAGGTTTATCCAATTCTAAACCATAAAGACCAAAACATATGTAGAGCTTCTTCTCAGACGATCCAAGAATTGATAATTGGAAATAACCAAGCTTTTCAATCTATATAGAAAATAAACACTGAACTACTTTCTCCGATGCCACATTCATAGTCTTTATTTTCCAATAGCCAAATCGGTTGAGAGGTTCGCAGAGATTCACAAAACGAAATCCCTGCTCTAACTTAGAAGCGTTATCAGATAAATTACCTGGAAAAGTACGTGAAACACATGAGCCCAGTTGCCTGCAGGTTGGCGAACATCTAGACCTTCAATAACGGAGTTCAAGTTTTTCCTTGCCATGGAAAGATTATAGCTTTCACCACTCCCAGGACTAACGTTCATTCCTGGCTCTGTTTCAACGTCTACGTGATCTACCTTGTCACCACCAACTCTTTTGTGATACTGATAGCAGCCATGCATGGAGAGTATTGATCCAAGCTACATTCAAAACGGGCAAAATTGAAGTAATGGCAAATAGAGAAGAGCTAAATTTTAAGTAAACACGCACAAAACTCAAAGATAATGGTTTTCAAGACATGATACTTGCCCCAAAATAGATGGTGACAGAAGTGACTGTCCACCTGTTCCAGAACAAGAAATAGGAATGTTAAGTAACCTAGACCAGTAATTTCGTAAAGTTCATAATTTAAAAGATCAATAGGCTTGCGACTCCTTTTGTGATTGATTTAACAAGTCACATCTTCAACTTTCGTTTTAAGTCATTTCAAGAATTCTGTATGAGAGCATCCATCCAACAAACTTTACCAGAAGAGCATCACTGCTTGAAATTCAATCTATCAGCATTTTGAAAAACTTGAGAAGGAAGAAGAAGAAAAGCTTACTGGGTATAGTAGTAAAAGATGCTGCCTCCATTCACAAAAACAGCATAGATGAGCAGCACCAAAAGCACAATGAAAGCAGAACATCTAAACACCAGCAACCAAGCAGGGTGAATTCCTTTAAGGCATGGCCTCCAACTTTCATCATCATACAAAAATGAATCTGTTTCTTGCTTGGTCTCTCCACCACTGTCACATTCCTTTCCGGAACAATTTTCTTTTTTCCGTATAGGAATCAATGAAATAGTCATCAGGAATAAAACCCACATGACACAAAGGAAGAATCTCCAGTTCATCCAGTAATTGGCTATGGTTGTATCGGCAGTCATGACTGGATGCCAACTATCTTCGAAGGATCCTGTTATAAGACCCATCCTGTCACTTCCACTTCTCTGATTTTTCACTTTATAACAGGAATCACAAGAGTGGGGAGAACGGTGCTTAAAATAGAATACACTTCAAAGAACCAGATGCTAATTACAAGTACGCTGCGAATTATTTCTTAAGGATTAAAAATAAAGTTTGTGCACAAAGAGAATCAAAAATAAATGAGAGGAAAGAACGAATGAACAAAGAATAAACAACAATCAAAGGTCAAGCAAGTGAAATTTTAGAAAAATAGACATCAAATATGTGAGGAGTTAGATCCATATGTTTGGTCAATATCCCTAACAGAAACAGTATTGCTGTTATTCCATGAACGAGCAGAGAAAGATCGAAGCTGAATCTATGATTAAACCACCCTTAAGTTCCAGATTTCTGAAATCTTAAGTGACCATACAGAACCTATATGTGTCAATAATTCATTATATTAGAAGCTTAAGAAGAATACATCCTAGTTGGTAGGTGCTTATATACACCATTTCAAACACCACAACAAGATGGGAGCAATTGTGCCAATGGGAATTCAAATTAAAAAAAAAAAACCATGTTGGTTTTGAATCAATAAATTCTCCAAAGTAATCAGAGATTCCAAACTTTAGGTGGTTTCTCTGCAGAAAGATGACATGCAACTTCATTGTATTAAAAATAATAACCGACAATAAAAAAGAAGCAGCTAAATTATAAGGAAAGGAAAGATTGATGCTTACAATGAAAAGCAGGACAATATGGTGGTGAGGCAAGAGCCTAAAGAAGAGGAGATGCTTTGCTTCTATGCTTTGGAGAGAAAACTAAACTAGAAGGAACAAAAAGAAAAGAAAACAGTGCTCACGGAAAGATTTAGAAGAGAGAAGGTTCTCGGCTTTGAGCATAAGCTTCTGCTTTTTTTGCACTTGTGATCTTAAGAAAATCTTTTAAAACCCTCCATATCCTATTCAAAACTCTTAATCCCATCATCTTTTAAGTCATCCAAGTTCCTGTCACCTTTTCTTGGATTACCAGCCTTTGTTTACCCTTTTTCTTGGTTCTCTATCTTACAATAAATTACAGGTCCACATTTGAAGAGAGAGATGAGATACATGAAGATGGTATTTGACAGTGACAAATGGGGATATTGTGCTGGGAATGCTTGGAAGAAGATGCCTGGACCTGGAGTACAAGAAATGGCTTTTATAATGAAGGAAAAGCAGCGGCAGTGTTTTTCTGCACTGTAGTTCCATTATTGCAGATGGACATCACCTTTTTCTGGCGAATGATTTGAGTGTGAGTGTGATTTGATTACGGCGCTTTACATGATTCAATCAAAATTACTCAAAATTAGTAGTAAAATCATTCCCAAAAGCATATGAGGAATGATGACTTTTGTTAGCTTTTAGATTTCTGTTAAATACGTGAATGGCGGGGCCGTTAGTTTGACCATCATGACTACCCTTGTTTCAAACCTGATTGGCACACGTGTCGCCGTTAAGTGGGCAGTTGTGAAGTCCATGGCTTGGCTTGTGGCAACGGGGAGCAGGGATCACTTGGGGCCCACAAGGTGGGCCAACCCCACTTTTCATAACTTTTCTTTATTTTATTTTATTTTATTTACGAGATAATAACAACATTTACCTTTAAAAACCAAATAAAGGACAATGTAAAAGCCCAAAAAGCAAGAAATACAAACATTTGTCTTTTAGTACGAATGGTATAGTAAAGGAAAATGCAAATTATCACTTGATAACATCTCGTTATCTTAACTAACACAAACAAACTCAAACTATATATTTTGCCATTATTTTCACATGTTGGATAAAAGGCTTATGTTGATGACATATATACTTCTGTAGTCATTTTTTATTTAGTCTTGTCTTTTATTTTATTTATGTTTTTCTAGTTATCTTTAAGGTTGCACATTAAGACTTATTCCCTTAGGGTCTGATTGTTTCTATTTATATTTTGGTCAAATTTAATAAAAATTTTGTTAATTTGAGTTTTTGATTTTTGTTTTTTGAGTTTTCAAAATTTATTAAAACTACACAAAGTGGTTTTTGTTTTCTAACTAAATGTATATTATTTAATTAGTTAATAAATCAATTATTAATAAGGATTATGAATAATTTAATTTAATATCATATATTTAATTAATTTAAATTAATTATTAATAAAAATTATGAATTACTTAATTTTATTTGACAATTATAATTAAATAAATTTAATTTAATTTACTTTAAAATAACTTCAAAATATATAAATTTCAAATAACATTTGATTAAATAATTAAAATATATTTAAATAAAATTTAATTTTTAAATTGTTTATTTAAAAATAAAATAATATATTTAAATAAAATTTAATTTTAAAATTATTTATTTAAAAATAAAATAATTTAACTTTAAGTTTTTCTAATATGTAATTATCATCAACAATAAAAATATAACTACATTGATATTTAACAACTAATCAAGTTTTTGTTTTTATTTGAAAGAAAAAACTAAAACTATAAAACAAAAATTAATAACTACAACAGGAATTAAAAAAAAAATTGAATCAAACGCCCCTTAGTTAATAATACACAACAAAACAATATCATGTCTTCACATTGCTTAGTTCTTCATGTTATTATAGAGCCTATACCCAATTTTCATTAAACAACTCTTTTTTTATAATCCAACCGCAATTCCAAACACTTTGGGCACACATTAATTCAGATTTAACTAAACACATCCATCACACCTCATATTCGGTAACATACCTATTCAGAAACACATTAACAACTTTCACACAAATCAGAACATTATCATAATCAACTTAGAGCGAGAAGAATTTCACAATGACACTCATCTCAGAAATCAATCTTCACAAATTTTATGAAAATCAAATTAAAGTTATATTCATTACCTCAAACCTTGTTGGAAACATTAACAATGCAATTTTATCTCTGGGAGAAGCAGAACCTAACTCACATGATTACATCAAATGGAAGAAACATGACCAGCTAGTTTACTGTTTTCTCACCGGCTTTGTCTCCAACTCCACCGCCAGACTTGCCCTCGACCATTACATGGCTCGACACCCCTGGGTTAGTCAGTTCAATCTGATCATGATCTGACTCCCTTCAATCACAATATTATTACTGACTAGTTATCAGATATTGGTGCAACTACTCACATAACTTCATATCCTAATTTCATAGAATTCGTCACACCATATAAAAGATCCATTAAAGTCATTGTTAGTAATGGACAAACTTTTACTATTTTATTAACTAGTACCTTAACCTTTCCCACTTTTTCCATAATCTTTATCTTCGTGATATATTACTTGTTCTTCACATCACTATTAATCTTTTATCTGTTGCCAATTTTTTCGATGATAATTTATATGTAATTGAATTTAATCCATCTGCTACGTTGTAAAGGATCTCAAATCCAAGGTATTGCTTCTCGCAAGCCCCATTCATAACAATCTTTACCCAATGAAGATTCTAATACATTTCACAAATCTAGTTGCTCTCACTGTTGCCTCTACTTCAATACATCTGTGGCATCAACATCTTGTTCATCCATGTCCCTCAATATTGTCTAGGTTAGGTCATGTTTTGTAATTTAAAAATATTCTCAATATATATACTTCTTGTCTTTAAAGCAAAAATGTTTATCTTTCATTTCCTCTATCTTCCTACATTTTTGTCAAACCTTTACAATTAATTCATTGTGATATCTGGGGTCCTTTCCTGTCTCTTTTTGACTCCGGTTATTATTATTTCCTTATCTTTATGGATGATTTTAGTCACTTTACTTGGATTTTTCCTCCCATCTACAAAAATCATGCCTTGCTTCATTTTCAATCCTTTAAAACCACCATTAAAAATCTATTTTTGACTACCATCTAAACCTTTTAATGTGATGGAGCTCCTAAACTCCTAAAGTTGCCTTTGCTTACTATCTTCTTTCCTATGGAAACACTCTTTGCATCTCATGTCCTTATACACCTCAACAAAGTGGTCTTGATGAACTTAAAATTTGTCACATAACTAAAAATTGTCTTACCTTTCTTCTTCATGCCTATCTTCCCAAGCTTTTCTAGTATGAAGCATTCACCACTGCTAGTTATCTTATCAATCTCTTGCTTACTTCTATTATTCACATAAATCTCCTTATAAATTGCTCTACTACACTAAACTTGACCTTACTCTCTTTGTGTTTTTGAATGTGTATGCTTTCCTTATCTGGGCTCCACCTATCTAAAAAAACTTATACCAAAGTCTATCCAATGTGTTTTTCTTGGATATGTCTCCCAATATAAGGGTTATCGATGTTTTGATCTCATCAACTCCAAGCTTTATATTTCTCGTCATGTCCACTTTATTGAGCATCTTTTTCCTTAAAACAATTTACCTGTGTCATCTTCCACCTCACCCTCCTCCTCTTCTACTTCTTTACCTTTACCTTTTCCCCCTCTACCACAAACACTTCAAATCTTCCTCCTCATCTCATGATCACCCATACCCGAGATCACGCACATACCCCTCGATAGTTTTTTGATTATATCACTTATATTATCACCACCCTAATTTTGATCCCACATCCTTTACTCAAGCTAATAAATTTTCTAATTGGTGCGAAGCTATGCTTGAAGAGTTCAATGCTCTACATCACAATGGCACATAGAATTTTTTTCCCTCCACCAAACACAAATATTGTCAGTTGTAAATGGGTTATTTGCATTAAACAAAATCTCGATGGCTCTCTTGAGTGATACAAACCTCTTCTTGTTACCAAAGGTTACCATCAAACCTCAGGAGTTGATTACACTACTACTTTCAATCCTATTATCAAACCCACCATTATTCAAATCATCATTGCCTTAGTTATGCCTTGTAATTGACCTATTTGCCAACTTGATATTAATAATGTCTTTCTTTATGGTTACTTACAGGAATCTGTTTACATGTCTCAACCTCCTGGCTTGATAGATCAATATTATCCTCATTATGTTTGTAGACTCCATAAAACCTTATATGGTCTTAAACAAGCCCCTTAAACTTAGTTTTATAGCCTCATTCAAAAACTGCTCAAACTCCATTTTAAACCCTCAAAGTCTAACACCTCTCTCTTCATTCATAAAACCAACTATCACAAAATTTTTCTCTTAGT
>JAOSBN010000006.1:36242307-36252307 GCA_027563595.1 Erythroxylum suave | reverse complement strand
AAAATTAAAGAACTTTATAATAAAATTACAACCAACATAATGTAAATTATTAATGCACAAAATTAAATCAATTAAAATATATGTAACAAAAATCAAATTGAACAATTGAAACATAAGACTAACAATTAAAAATGCATTTTGAATTTCTTTCTTTCTATAATTTCTTTTAATTTAAAAAGTATATACATGCAAGAAAAGGAAAGGAACCAAACCTTATTGTTTATGATCTCAAGTTTTCCACTATAAATCATCCAGAAACATATGACCAAATAGAGTAGATCAATAGTTTAATCGAGGAGTACATGCATTATTAGGTAAGAGTATATCAATAAAATTGACTTAATTTATTAATATTGCCTAGTTTTTCTATAACAATTACGGTGAGGTAAGGTGGACTAATTATAGGAGTGTCTGGATAGACAAACACTAAAATATGCTTAAAGGGCGAACTAGAGTGTTGATGGGTTATATATTATTGAACTGAATCAATTGGATCGTGCATAAATTGGCTTAGAACTTAACCACCCATTATCTTTGGGCGAAGATATAGACTGATGTGACAAAGTTGATGATTTAAAATAAGAAAAAAGTGACCGATCGATCAAGGACGGTAACGAAGACAGCGTCCAGTCCTTGAAGCTAGCAATCATCAGGAACAGAAAAAATGTAATAAGTTGGTCTTTTATATATTTATTATATTGTAACTACTGGATTAATCCAGCTACATGTCATGTATCTTGTTGATTCCGCACTTAAAATCACACCCTAGAAAGATCAGTAATTAAATCATGAAATAAGATTTTATGTAATATATTTATTCATTAAGATTAAGAAAATTAAATTTCATACTATCTAAAAAATATACCTTTAAAGCCCAATTAATTTGAAATATTTATTAATCTCAAAATCGAAGCCCGTAAATTCAAATTAATAATACACGACAAATATCCCACGGCTTCTTCCTTTAACCTTGTCCTAAGTCAATGAAAAAGTCAAAAAACACAAATTTATTTTTTTTCTTTTTAACTAAAAGCCAAATTTACATTTGGGAGCAGCCACCTAACACCACCTCTCCAGCCTCCAGAGTCCTTTCAACGGACTCTCCCACGCCTGTCACCCACATCGTAACCTCCGTCACATTCGCTTCTTTTCCCTCACTTCCTCACCTTCCAAGCACCTCCAACTATGCAGACTGCCGCCTTCACTCTTCGCTCCACTCCCTCCGTTCCCGTCCGCAGAACTTGGCCACTCAACCCTGGCTTCGCCTACCGCTTCGACTCTGTTCGCGCCTCCCTGAAGCGTTCCGATCTCGACGGGCTTAGCAATGTCGCTTTGCCTCGCCGATCCTGGTCGCTCTCCGGTTCTTCGTCTGCCCTCCGGCCGTGGAATCCTCTGCCGCTGGTTGTATCCGAGAGGAAAGCCGAGAGCTTTGAGGTTCGCGCCACGGCTGTGCCTGAGAGCGCCGATGAAAGTGAGAAGTCGTCGAGCTTTGGAAGGACTTTGGTGCTTGGATTGTTGTTTGGACTCTGGTACCTTTTCAATATCTACTTCAATATCTACAACAAACAGGTTGGTTTTTCTTTTCCTCTTTTGGTGAAAAACATGGAAACTTTCTTTGTTGTCGTAGATTATAAAATATTAGATCGCAAAGTGAGGGCCGGTTGCAGTTTTTATTGCTTTGATATTAATATTAGTATTCAAGAAATCATTTTCCAAAGAAAAATGAAAGAGATCCATTTGTTTTTGGTTTTAGAAGTTTGACGTGAAAGGAGTATGCTGAAAAAGGGAAAGAAACCTTTTGTGAAATAAGGAGATTCTGAGTTCATTTGTGTACGGTAGAATTGACTAAATCTTTCATATGAAAAGAAATATATATTTAACAAGGTAGTGTATCCCAAAACTTGTCTTGTCGATATTTGTTTGACTTATATATGGACCATGTTCTTGTTTCAGGTTTTGAAAGTGTTTCCAAATCCAGTGACTGTAACTGCGGTTCAGTTTGCTGTTGGGACAGTCCTTGTTGTTTTTATGTGGACTTTCAACTTGTACAAGAGGCCAAAGATTACTGGCGCGCAGGTACTCTTCCTAATCGGAAACTGTTTGGTTTTGCTATGTGTGTGCTGTGATGGTTTGTAAATGAGGTTGATCGTTATAAATCTTCCCTCAGCTTGCTGCTATCCTGCCATTGGCAGTCGTTCACACGCTAGGAAACCTTTTCACTAATATGAGTCTTGGAAAAGTGGCTGTTTCATTTACTCACACTATCAAAGCTATGGAACCTTTCTTCTCTGTTGTCCTCTCTGCTATGTTCCTTGGTGAGGTGAGTAGTCTTATTCATTTAGTCTCAGTAATTTTCTTCTGTGGATGCACGCAATAATGCTTACCCATATGCAAATTTGTCCACAGTAGCTGCCTTTCTCATGTATTTTCTCCTTATTCATTTTTCCATATTGATGTTTGCTTTTGAAGATCTTATAACTAGCTGATTACTCTGACCTACCCCAGTGTGGGAAAATTGTTGTTGCATATGTACCTTTGTTGGCGGTAAAACCTGCTTAAGTTGCTTTTGAATCTTGACCCTGAGTCCTCCCTCTTTTTAATCCTTGTGCTGCAGTCTCCAACTCCCTGGGTAGTTGCCTCTCTTCTGCCAATTGTTGGTGGCGTGGCACTTGCATCTGCCACTGAGGCCTCTTTCAATTGGTACGTACATCCATTTTTACTCGAACTAAAGTGCTTTCCATACATATATTCTGTACTGCCCACCTCCCTTGTTCTTGTATTGTTTCCCAGTCTCTTCAAAGCGTGTACTAAATGCTAAACCATTTACACAATTTGTGTACCTTATGTAATAATCATTTTTATTTTATTTGTTTGGAAATAGGGCTGGTTTTTGGAGTGCTATGGCTTCCAATTTGACTAATCAATCACGAAATGTCCTAAGCAAAAAAGTCATGGTTAAGAAGGAGGTAATCTAAACCTATCTGGTTGACTTTGTTAGTTTTATTTGGTTTATTTCTTGCTTGGAGGGAGCATTTTACGCTCGTAATACTTGTGTCATATGATGTCTGCTACCAGTGCATTATGTGTGGCTTGTTGATTGGCAGGACTCTATGGACAATATCACCCTCTTCTCAATTATCACGATTATGTCCTTTATCTTATTAACCCCGGTGGCTTTCTTCATGGAAGGTGTCAAATTTACTCCGGCATACCTCCAATCTGCTGTGAGTTTTTTGTTCATGGCTAAGAATATTGCTATGAAATTACTTAAAGACATGATTGGTGTAACTTTATGCCCGATTTCTTCTATGTTCATTTGTTTGACAGGGATTGAATCTTAAAGAGATGTATATTAGGTCTCTGGTTGCTGCACTTTGCTTCCATGCCTATCAGCAGGTAATTTTTCTTGTACATTTGTCATTTTTCATGTTCCTTTCCATACTTCGCATTTGTTTGTCTCTGAAAACTGCTAATCTTCCTATACTTTGCTGTTGCAAGTATGCTCCAAGTTAATAACGGAACTCTTTATTGATTATGATTTTGTAAATTTATTGTTGGAAAAAGGGTTGTCCTTGTTATGCTAATGATATTCTGTGATAAAATGTTACTTTATGCAGGACATTGCAGAATTAGATTATATAACCAATGTAGACGTTGCTCTATTATTTCACACTGTTGTCTCTTGTTAGTGAAGAATATAAAGTAGAATGAAAACATTGATGGTAACCTAGTGTTTGACTTCATTTTAGAGCACGCAAGCTTCCATAAATTCTGTTGTATTGCTTCATAGGGTCATAGGCACTTAGTTCTCGACCTTTGTTGTTGGTAGTGATTCATGCTGGGACAAAACAATTTTGCAGGTTTCCTATATGATACTGCAGAGAGTATCACCTGTTACCCATTCGGTTGGCAACTGCGTGAAGCGTGTAGTTGTAATTGTTAGTTCTGTTCTCTTCTTCCAAACGCCAGTGTCACCCATCAACTCTCTTGGTAAGATTCTTAATTCTGCGTACAGAAACAAAACAGTGAAGTTAATCTTTCCATATTCATAATGAACTTATTTTCGCCTTGGACGCAGGGACTGGGATTGCTCTTGCCGGCGTTTTTCTGTATTCAAGGGTGAAGCGCATCAAGTCAAAGCCAAAGGCTACTTGAAGATACGTGACTCAGATTTTGTACTGAAATTTGGCCACTCCATCATAACATCCATAATGTTGCACTAAAGAACCTATTTGTAGATCAGGCAGAGAAATGAGGTAGCTCATTCGGTTGGCATGGCCTTTTGTTTCTCCATTCATTTTTTTCAGAAACAGACGTATTCTTGTGGATTGCTTCCATCAAATTCTATATCATAGAGGGTGTTCTAATGTGCCTCGCTTGACCTGCCTTGAGGGTCCTGCTTATTTTAGGATTTAGCTGCTTATCCCGATACTAGTTCATTTTTTGATATGCTAGCCTTAGCATCCAATTAAGGAAGCCTGCATGATCTGGCCTTTATGGATTTTACTATAGGAGGAAAAAAAGATTAGATGAGTTTTTATATTTATTCTTAAATGTAATGCAAGCTCAATCGGCTTCGAGCCTTAAATTAAAAACTAAAATTATAAATTAATAATTTGATCTTTATTCTTTTTTTCTAAGGAGCAGGGCGTTAGCTCTAAGTAGAGACAGTCCCGGGAAAAGAAACCCCGACCAAATCCTCCAACAAAATTGACGTACAACCTTGAGGAGGAAGCGGAAAATAATGAACAGTGAGTGGGAGAGACGGAGTAAAGTTAGCCAACCAGTCTACACATTGATTTGCCTCTCTATAAATATGCCAGGCTCGAACAATCCAATCCTTAGTTAGGAGCCTTGAATGGTAGTGAGTGAGGGCCAATTCTATCTAGAGTTGCCAATAGTTCTTGCTAACAAATCCACAACAACCTTAGAATCTATATCAAGCTCAATTCGACGTAAATTAAACTTCCATGCAAGCTCAAGTCCTAAAGAACCCCCTAGAGTTCAGCTTCAAAAGATGAGCAAGAGCCAATATTGTGGGCAAAGGTTCAATCCAATGGCCAACATTATCCCGAATAATCCCCCCCGAAGAAGTTGCATTTATTGAGGCTTTGAATGTACCATCAGTATTCAATCTATGCGAACCAACCTGTGGAAAAGTCCAACCAATTAACGTCGATTCCTTACAGCCGCGCCCAGTAGACATATGTGATTGCAAGGACTGAGAAAGCATATTTCATTCAATATGGTCCAAGACAATAGCTCTTGGATTCAATGACCATCGGAAAGTATTATAAAAAATAACTTTATTTCGCTAAGACCAAAGAAGCTAACATGTGAACCCGCAAATGCTACACCATTGGTACCCATGTACCAACGAAGTATCCAGCAAGTTAGACTGAAGCCAATCCTGAAGATTGGAACGGAAAAAATCATCCAATGGTGCAAAGCGTCTTAGGCCATGCCAAATCTGTTCTGCCTATGGACAATTTCGAACCACATGCAAGCTCATCTCCCCATCAGACCTACTCTGACAACATGCATCATTGGTAGCAATGTGCTTACGTACTCGAAGACTATTATTAAGCAATCTATCATGCATAAGAAGCTAAAGGAATTAATGAACTTGTTGAATGCCAGGCCACTTCCAAATAAGCCTCCAAAGTGAATTGGCATGGTTCCACCCCCCATTAGCAATAAAGTCGGCAGCAGAGGAAACAAAAAATTGGCCATTTTCGGAAGGATTCCTCACCAAACTATCCCGTCCCAGATGTACATTGGGAGGCAGAATGCTAGCAATTCTCATGTACACACTAGAAAGTAAGAGATGATGAAACATATCCTAATTCCACTGACCTGTTGTATCCCAGACAAAACTCATCTTCATATTGATGACTTGTTGGGGAATACAACCATCCGATAGGTACACTAAAGGGCCACATCCTGTCCAATCATCTAACCAAAACCTTGCTTGCTCTCCATTGTCAATACTCCACCTGCACCTAGAAATGAGTTTATCCCAAACACTAGAAATGCCCCTCCAAACCATGCAACCTTCGTTACTATGGAGACTAGATAAAGAAGGTGTGAACTGATATTTTGCAGTGATAACATGAACCCATAAACGATCCTACCTTGTCAACAAAAACCAACCCAGCTTCATGAGAAAAGCATCATTGCTAATGCTTAAACTCTGGAGGCCTAAACCCTTATGGTGTTTAGGTTGACATATAATATTCTAGGCTACCAAATGGGACCTATGCTGCTACTCGGAAGAAGCCCAGAGGAAGTTACAAACGATTTGTTCAATCTCCTCATATAATCCTCCTAGTAAACGTAAAATTTGCACGGTGTAATTGGCCATAGCTATTAAAACTGATTGTGTAAGAGTGAGTCTACCTGAAAAGAATAAAGTATTAGCTTGCCATCCAAATAATCTAGCTCTCACTTTTTCAATAATAGGTTGATAAGTGCTTTTGGAGACTCGTTCATGAAGCAAGGGAACCCTCAGGTATCTGCCCAGATTCCTAACCAATGAAAATCCAAGATTGCCATTAATGCTCTGAGCCACATGCGCCAGTGTATTCTTAGAATAATAAATTCTGGTTTTGGCCGCATTGACCTTTTAGCCAGAAGCGTAACAAAATTGATCTAGTACACTCCTAATAACATCAACTTGATCCAGAGAAGCTTCTACAAACAAAGTCAAATCACCAGCAAAGAACAAATGAGAGAGCTTCGGTCCTCCACGATTAAGAGAAATAGGCCTCCACTGCCCTTGAGAAACAATATCATTAATTAAGTGGCCTAATCACTCCATACAAAGCATAAATAGATAAAGAGAAAGAGGATCTCCCTGGCGGGCACCACGAGGCAGAAAAAAAGTATCCGAAGTTCACCAATTAAACACAACCTGCATAGAAACTGAAGAAATACATTTAAGAGTTATATTAACAAGGACGGTAGGCAACCCAATATCCAGTAGAGTAGACTGAATGAAATCCCAATGGAGTCTATCATATGCCTTCTCCAGATCAATCTTGATAGCGAGCAAACCTCTTTTCCCTTGCTTAATACGCATGGAATGAAGAATCTTTTGCTTGATAATAATGTTATCTGTTATATGCCTTCCAAGGACAAAACTAGATTGATTCTACGCTACTAAATGGTTAAGCACTGGTTTCAACCGATTAACTATGATCTTCGTAAGAATTTTATATGAAATTGTACAAAGACTAATCAACCGAAAATGAGTAAAATCCAACGGGCCCTAAATTTTTGAAATCAACATCAGCAAGGTGCAATTGATCTAGGAGTTCCATTCCTGATGATTAAAAACTTTTCTATCCCATACACATATAGAACCACCAACAATCTCCCAATGTTTGTAGAAAAACAACGATGTAAAGCCATCAATACCTGACGCTTTATTAGGATTAATTCTAAAAATTGCAGCTCTTACTTCCTCATCCTTAATTTGCTTGGCTAAAGTCATCATGTTCGAATGAAGCAAATGGGGAAATCAAGCAACCATATGAAAGGATCCATCCCAGTTGGTTACCTTAGAGTATAATTCAACAAAATAGTTTCTGGCTAGGACTTAAAGCATATCTTAATTAGAACATCAATTACCATTATCGGTTTAAATTTTAAGCGCAAAAATTTTCTTTCTTTTAGCCACCATTATCGAGTGATAGTATTTAGTGTTTCTGTCTCCTTGCAAAATCCATTGACATCTTAATTTCTGATACCATAATAGCTCATCCTGAAGAAGAGTATCCTTAAGGTCTTTCTTCAACATCTCCTTAAGGTTCCTCAAAGTGTAAGAGTCCCCAAATTCAAGTGCTTACTGGATGCCTTCAAGCCCCCCAAGTAATCGTCTCTTAAAAAAATACCAAATACATTGCAGATCCAATCCTTCACTTTCTCCAAGAAATGTGTAAGATTATCTTGCAAAGAATTTCCACAGGACCAACAAGACACAACGAATGCCTTAAACTCCCTATGAGTTGTCTAGGCTGCCTGAAATCGAAAAAGTTTAGGTTACGAAGCTTGATCCCTGGTCGGCTCAAAATTAATAAGCAAAGGTCTGTGATCCAAATTTAGGAAAGGGAGGTGTTTCATCGCTGTAGTGGGGAAGGTAGCAATCCAAGAGTAGCAACTAAAAGCTCTGTCAATTCTCTCAAGTAAATTGCCCTTTTGCCACGTAAATTTAGCTCCCACAAAACCCAGGTCTTGCCACCCACAATCATGCACATAGTCGTGAAACTCCTTGTTATAAGATTTCTATTGGAACACCCGCACCTTTTGTCTCCAATCGTGAGCATAGCATTAAAATTCCCAGCAACAATCCAAGGGAGGTCCACAACTCGCATCAACTTCCTCATGTAAAACCAAAGAAACTTACGAAGTGAAGGAACTAGGCTAGCATAAACTGTAGTGCAACAAAAAGAAACTGCCTTCCATATGACACGCATATGGGCAAATTGCTTATGTGACACAAGCAAAGAAACTTCTACATCATCATTCCAAAAAATCCATATCCCACCAAAAAATCCTGAAGCCTTCACCCTTCTTGAATTAGAAATTTTTAATTTTCGAACAGCATCATCTACCTTACACCCACTTATTCTTGTCTCAACCAAAACAACTAGAATAGAACGATACTGCTAAACATAATTATGTAGTACAAAAGGAAAGACTTTACCTCCTGCACCTTGGCAATTCCGTACGAGAATCAACATTCCACCAAATAAAATACCTAGTATAGCAGTCGTCTTGGAAACCTCCATTTGCATGGTATGTCAAACACTCGTCCTGGCATCACCAAGCAATTCCTCAGGCACAACCTCATCCTCAGAGATGTCATCGACGATTTCCATATTAGCAGCACCCTCTTTATCGATAGTCGATAAATCAAGTGGTTTTCTTTGATTAATACTAAGCTATTGAGCTCTGGACTTAGCTCGCAAGCTTTTATCCTTAACCTTGATATCCATAACTTCATCATTAGGCAAGGTAAATGAATCATCGTGAACCACCATTTCCTTATGAGATTGTATGGAAATGGAGGCATGCTTCTGGTAATCTCCTCGAACAGGTTTCCTAAAAGACCTTTCGACATGTCTCAGTTTACTTGGGACTTGATTGTGTTTGGGGTGGAACGACAATAGTCTTTCCCTTGTGTTTGGGTTGGAACGACAATAGTCTTTCCCTTAGCCTTATGGGCCTCTTGTCCCGTCACACCCTAGCCCAATAGACTAGTTCAGTGCACAAAAGCCCTTTGCACCTAGCCCGCCTATTTAAGTGAGCCTAATCTATGATTAAGCCCATCAGGCTCCCTACTAAGTAACCTAATAGGTTGCTCGTTAGCGTGATTCTTTAAAATAAAAAATCGAGACCCTCATTTGTCCCCTTGATTTTTTGCTAAGGAAATGCTCCTAGTTGGATCCCCATTCTTAAAATTACGACTTTTTCGAGGTTGCACCTGAATCCAAAGGTTGTAGCATTTTTTATCGGTAACCTTGGTTCCTCCACCGTGATATCAACTACCGCCATTTGTTCAATGGGGTACTTGTCGAACCTGAGACTTAGGATTGTACCTTTTGACTAGGCATGTCAATGGGCTGGGTTGGGCCTGGGCAGGCTGTGGCCCGCGGCCCGTGCGAGTCACAAAAAGGCCAGCCTCTAGGCCGTTTAGGCCCGCCGATGGGGAGGCCCACGGGAAGGCCCATGGCCCTGCCCGCCTAGCCCGCCCGGGCCATGGGCCCCCGCAGGCCATTTTTAGCCTGCCATATTTTTAATAAAAATTTTAAAATAAATTCAAAAAATTGTTGTTTTATTTTTTAAATTTAATAAATTATAAACTTTTTTATTTTATTTTTCATATTGACATAATATATATATTATACATATATATATATTTATATTAATCTTAAAATGAATTAATCACTTTACTAATCCTAATGTATCGATTTCAAAATAATATATAAGTAATTTA
>JAOSBN010000006.1:36228969-36242207 GCA_027563595.1 Erythroxylum suave | reverse complement strand
TTTTTCTTTTTAATATATGTATTATGGGACAACTTTAAATTATAACATATAATGAATTAATTATGATATAATAAAGTAATTAAGATGTATGTATTATGTAATAGTATGATTAATTAGGATATTCAATTCAATTAATTAGAAATTTATATGGAAAGTTAATAAATTAAAAGTTATTGTTAAAATTATGAACTACATTAATTACAAATTTTTAATTTTTAACTTACTTAAATTATTTATTAATTATTTTAACAAATAATTAAAAAAATTGGGGCGAGCGGGCCATGGGCCGGGCCGGTCGGACTGGCCCGTGGTCGGCCCAGTCAATATTTCTCGAGCCACGGGCCGGCCCGTCCACCCCGGCCCACTGCCCGTCCATGTTGGCCCGCCGGCCCATGGGCCATATATTCTTGACCTGTGACTCGGGCCAAAACCTGTTGACTGGCCCATGGGCCGGGCCGGTTTTGACATCCCTACTTTTGACCACAGGAAATAGCATTATAATTGACTGCCTTACAGGAATAACAAATGTCAGGGAGACCCTTATAAGCAACTTTAATTTCTTCTTCATCAATTTCCATAATGGATTTCAATAGCTGACTAATATCCACTGCCACTGTCACCCGTGCATACTGTCCTCGTTATGATTTCAATGTAATATCATCTATCCATATCGTGTTCCCAACTAGATTCCCTTATGCATGCAAGATTGATGTATGATATCTAGAGATAGGGAGTTCTGGAAAGCGTACCCAAGCCACTGTTTTTGAAACTCTACCATGAGCAGGACAAAAACTGGGAATCCATAATTGAACAGATAAAACTTGGCCCAAAAACTATCCATGGCCCCTTGGGAAGGGCAGTAAGATAATCCTCATGATCAATAAAATTGACCAAGAAGAAATCATAATCCAAATTTACTAGTTTCACTGGTCCCCTACGTTTCCACAACGCATGCAATCGCTCTTTCAGCAGTTTATACCCTATACACTTACTAAGGAACTTGATCACGACTGCATTCTCCCACTGTTTATCCAACCTATTCTTGAAAGAATTGGATAACTCTAATCCGGTGCCATACTTACCCTGAACCAATACTACGTCCCCCTCTTCGTAATCATCCTCATCTTTAGATTGCCATTCGTTTCTACATCATCGTCTTTCGATCCCTGAACAGCCTGACTATAACTTGGCTTCACCGTTGTAGATGACGATTCAGCAATCTCTTTGTCTTGAATCTTGACTTTTTTGGTTGCACGACCTTCTCTTGTCGGAGAGCGAGACTCTCTGCGTATGCCACCCAATTTTCTCTCTATGGCATGACGGTCGTTGACCGATGTGCGATGTCATCAGTTACTATTTCTCTCTATTGATTATTGTTCACTTTTTCTTAATGAGTATATGGAATGGACCTGATTTGATTTAACATAGATCATTAACCTTCATTCTGAGTATGTGATTTCAAGTTCTCATAAGAGATTTAGTTATCTCAAAAAGTTTAAGTTTAACTAAGTTGAATTTGTCCACACGAAGAAGTAGAGATCAATCAAAGAGTAACTAAGTTTTAATAGAAGCTGGATCTGATTTTATTACCAAATTTGGAGTTTAAGTATATTTTAGATCTAATTATATTTTTAAAAAATTGTTTGTAATTAAGAAAACACACCTCAAAGTAAGTTCTCAAAATAACTATCAATTATTAAATTTAATTAAAATTTGTTTATATACTTAGAACTCCTCAGTTCTTACCAAATTGAGTTTCAGAGGGATCAATATCATATACATGAAAAAGGTAGTCTTAATTAAAAACTAAGTTTTTTAGTAAAAGTTGGGTCCAATTTTTGTTATCATATTTGGAGTTTAAGTATATTTTAGATTTAACTATATTTTTAAAAGTCTATGTATAAAAAGTGAGTCACCCTAAAATAAATTCTCTTATTCATCATTAATCATTTAATTTATTCAAAGTCTTTTACATACTTAGTACTTTTCAACTCTTAATATATCATAACGTCTTTATTAGAGATACTTATAACACTATAAGTAGTATTTTAGTAAACCTATAAACCAAAGATAAACCTAACAAGCTTACCCTAAATTTCATCTATATCATTTGGCATCAAAAGCTTTTGAAATTGTTTAATATTTTCACTTGAGAAAATGTTAAACAATTGAACTAACACTACTATAAGAAAGAATAATAGATGCTTATGGAAGTTATTCGTCTACAAACATTAATGAAACAACCAATACCCTTAAAACTCTTTAGGTTAATGAGCAACTTAAAGACCAAGCTACTAAAATTTTAATATTCGACAACAAATTAGACAATTATTGCAATAGAGGTAGCAAATGCACAAAAGACAACAAACTCACACCATATGACCATCGTGAAAAGGAGCATCATCTACATTCATACAATTAGTACCTTTGGAATATGAAATAAGGGCATATAAATATATAGATATAGAGGAAGTTGAATGTAATATGAGAAATTTCACCAATAAGTATAGTAAAAGAAGAAGAAGATGGTTATGTCTTCAATTAATAAAATCCAAAAGAAAGGAAAGATTGAAGAAGATTCCAACACCCCCCCCCCCTCTCTCTCTCCCCATTTAATACATATCTCGTTTAAGGTTATTAACTACATCCTTGATATTAATGTAGCTGGCAAACCAAAAGTATTGTCACTAATCTTACTAAAACAAACAAGAACCTACATTGCCTCTTCTAATAGAGATTTTGGACATGACATGAAGGATTATAATAATTTCATGAGGATATTTAATAAAATGATAAAACAAGGAAGGCTGAGTCGTTTCTTAAGAAAAATTAGTAGGTACAATTGAGGTAGGAAGAAATAAAGAAAGAGCCCCCCATGATGGTCAAAAACCAAGAAAATTGATGGGTAGCCATTGTCTACTTAAAAGGTAATCTACATGATCATTAAAGGGGATAATAAAGAGTCAAAGTCTCGATGAAATAAAGCACCATAAGAGGAGAGTTGCAAACAACAAATGACTTGATTATAACATACTCTGATAAAGATGAAGGTATCTTAGATCACCTTGTAGGAAAACGGAAATAGGTTCTTAATGAAGCCTCGCGAATATGTCACATTTGTAACTTTATCAAAATCCAATTCTTTGGTCAAAAGAATATTGGTAGATACATAAAGTGTTGTGGATATTTTATCATATGATGCCTTCAAAGAGATGGGACCTCATACATTTGTCTAATATTTTTGCTTTAGAAAATTTTAAAACAATTAACACTATTATAAGAAAGAATAATATAAACTCATAGAAGTTATCCTTTTGTAAACTTTAATTAAAAAAATAAAACCCTTGAAGCTCTTAGAGTCAATAAGCTACTTGAAGACTAGGCCATTAAAGTTTTAATATTTGAGAACAAATTAGACAATTATTGTAAGATAGGTAGCAAATGCATGAAACATAACAAACTCACACGACACATCGTTAGAAGGAGCTTCATCTGCCTCCATGTAATTAGTACCATTGGAATGAAACATAGTGGAAAAGCCTAATAGTCGATAACCATTACTATTTAGGTGCAAAATGCCAATGTTAAATATTTATAACAACACGTATGACCTTGTTGATCATATAAATTGATATGGAGAACTTTTAGTTTTGTATAAAGCATCCAATGTCGTAAATTATAAAGTCTTCTCTTCTATCCTAATTAGCACTACATGATTGTAGTTCCAAACCTTACTTATAGCCTGTATGGCCATCTTTCAGCAATTTATAGCTAGATTCATATCACACTTTGTTAGCGATAAGCACATAATCAGAGACTTTTCCTAATTTATATTAATAACTTAAAGGTCAAAAGAGAGCTTAAGGGATCACCTACATCGTTTTAGTTTTAAGATAATTCAATTCTCTTAGCCTCATTGCAAAGGTGGTAATAATAGACTTTTCCAAAAAAATTTATTCCTTGTCAACTGATCGTGGTTTTTTAATTTAAGTTTTAATTAATTAACCTAGATAATTCGCAAGTGAACAGGTTGTTTACGTAGTACCTAAGGTGTCGATCCCACGAGGAGGGTACCAGCCTAATCCTATGTCATCTAAGGCTTAAAGAAAAGAAAAAAAGAAAAAAAAATTGCGAGTGAACACGGAAAGTAAATACTACAAATTGATTCAAGAACTGTAAAGCTGAAATTTCAACAAAATAAAATTAAACTGAGCAGTTAAACAGGTCACAGTGGAAATCCGTCAAAATAGTTAATCAAGTTATGAGAGAGGGGAGTTTACCTATCATTAATGCTAATCTAGCCATTTATATGTTTATGGGGTGTCGGTTCTAGACAGTTGTATGGTTGATTACTCTCTCTAGTTATAACCATTCAACCTTAAATTATAAACCATAATCAAATTATGGAACTTGCAATCTTTCAATTCACAAATTACCCACAATTCTAATTAGTTCTAAAGCTCTCTAATAAACAATAGGATCTCGCATAGGATCTCTCTCTATGAAATTACCGACTATATTGATTAAGTGGTCAATTAGATCGCCTAACTCTTATTAACCCAATCTAATCATTTTTTTTGGTTCACCCTCTCGATTTGTTACCGAAACATGCAGTTACATTAATCAATCATAACCTCCAAAACAATAACACAAAAATAACTAAATCAACATTAACTCAAAGTAAAATCCCGAAGGAGAGTTAAGAACATTATCAACAACCCGAAATCCAATTCCATACAATCCATGTCAACTTTATACCTTTAAGGCCTTGATTGGTTGGCATGGATTCTTGCTTGGGAAAGTAATCTTTTTCCTAAAATTCACATTATTATGTTTGGTTCATTTTTTTGAGTAGTTAGGAAAGTAAAAACTTTCCCAATTTAGGCAAAATAGTAGTACTTTCCTTGGATTCTAAATCCCACCACTCCCTTAGTATTTAGATTACTTTCCTCAGGAATTTAATCTAAAAATTATACTAGTCAATTCAACCCTTCCTTTTCTCTCAACTCTACGATAATTCTTTTATAATAATAAGGAATTTAATAATAATAATAATAATAATAATAATACATTTAATAAAATTAATAATAATAACAATAATAAAATCAATAATAAAATAAAATAAAAATGAAAATAATTAATAAAATAATAAAAAGTATTAATTAGTAGAAAATTAACTATTATTATTATTAATTTTAACAATAATAAATAAATAAAATAAAATTAATTATAATAAGTAGAAAAATAATAACAATAATAATAATAAATTAATAATAATAATAGTATTAATAACAGTAATAATAATAATAAAAATAAATACAATTAATAAAATTAATAATAAGTAAATAATAATAATAATAGTAATAATAATAATAAATAAATAAAAATATTATTATAAATATTAATAAAAATAAAAATAATTGATAAAAATAATAAAAATAATAATTAGTAGAAAATTAACAATTATTATCATCATCATCATCCTCATTATGATGAATAATAAAATTAATAAGATTAATAAAGCTAATAATAATAATAATAATAATAAATAAATAAAAATATTATTATAAATATTAATAAAAATAAAAATAATTGATAAAAATAATAAAAATAATAATTAGTAGAAAATTAACAATTATTATCATCATCATCATCCTCATTATGATGAATAATAAAATTAATAAGATTAATAAAGCTAATAATAATAATAGTAATAATAATAATAATAATAATAAATTAATAAAAATAATAATGTAATTGATAAAAATAATAAATTTGGTGATAATAAAATTAATAATAATAATTAATGATATTAAGAATAATAAAATTAATATGATTAAAATATTAGAAATGAAAAAAAATTATCATTTAATAATATAACTTGTATTACAAACGATTTCAATTTTTATTCAGTTTGTAAGGATATAAATGGAAACACAAGTCAACATTAAATTACATTCCATGAAATACTGTTGCATACCAAACACTATAATAAGAATTTATCCAACTTTCCTATTAGAATTCTTATAAGTATCCAAACATGCGAATATCTTTACTTTCCATATATTCATTTTCTAAAGAATCAGATTCTAAATTTACTTTACTTTCCCGCCAACCAAACGGAGCCTAAATGAAAAAGGAAATGAAAAGAAAATGGAACTTAGGTTGTACAAATCAGGAAGGCAGTGGCATTAGGATACCACCTGATCCAAGGAGCAGTGGCGTCAGGATCCACCTTTTCTTCCTCTTCTTCTTCTTCTTCTCTCTCTCTTCTTTTTCTCTTCCTTTAGGGTCTGCAAGAGTGGCTGAATGTAAAAAGTCCTTCTTTCAGTTCTTATTGTTTTATTTTTTTGTGTGTTTAGGGTTAAACAAGGATTTTTTGGGGTCCAAAAGGTCCAAAAAATCCATTAAAACACGAAGTTTAGAAGTGGCTGCACATATGCCAGATGCAGGCCACGATCGTGGCCTATGTAAGACCTTTCTGTCACGATCATGGGCTATGCAATTGGCTTCAATTTGCTCTGAAACTCCTCCGTTCTTCGATCTTTATGCTAAAACACTACCAAACATATCAAGTACCTTAAAAACATCATATTTAAGCTCAAAGGATTGTTCTAACCCATAAAACACTTAAAACACAAATAAATCACAAACTAACACAATTCTACCCTAAACATATACTAAACAATCGAATAAACAATTGAACACATATCAAACTATACACTAAAATATGATGCATTTCACCCCTATCAACAACCGTTTTGAAATTCAATGTACAAAAATCGACCTCTAACTTTTGAGAAGGTGGAAATAAGGGTATATAAATATGTAGATCTAGAGGATGTTGAATGTAATATGAGAAGCCTCAACATTAAGCATAACAAAAAATAGGAAGATGGTTGTGTCTTTAATTAATAAAACTAAAAAAGAAGTCTTATAAGAAAAAATGATCAAAGAAGAAAAATAAATGAAAGATTGAAGAAGATCTCCCTATATTCAATGAATATCGCAATAGGATTATTAATTATGTCCTTAATAATAATATAACTAGCACATCAAAAAGAATTATCACTAATTTTGCTAAAAGATACAAGAACATATATTGTCTTTTCTAATAAAGATATTGAATATGACATCAAGGACTGTAAAAATCTCATAAAGATAGCCAGTGAAATGGTAATGGTAGGTTGAGCTATTTCTTAAGAAAATTGGCAGGTGCAATCTAGGTAGGAAGGAACAAGGAAAGAGCCCTCTATAGAGGTTAAAAACCTAGAAAGTTTATGACTATCCACACTCTGTTAAAAAGGTGATCTCCTTTATCATTGGATATGATCGTAAGGAGTTAAAATCTTAGTGAAAGAAAATGCTACAAGGGGAGAATTGTAACAAATGACTTGATTATACATACTTAGATAAAAGGATGAAGGTATCTAGGATAACCTTATAAGAAAATGGATAATAGGTCTTTCATTCACCCTCATAAATATGCCACATTTTCGACTCTATTGATAACCAATAATTTGGTCAAAAGAATATTGGTAGATACATGGAGTGGAACTGAAATTTTATTATATGATGTTTTCAAATAGACGAGCATTGTAAAAGATTAATGTAAACAAACGTTCTAAAATTGTTTAATTTTTTGCTTTAAAAAATCTATTAAAACTAAAACTACAATAAGAAAGAATAATAGACACTCATAGAAGCTATTAATCCATAAACTTTAACGGAACAACCAACACCCTTGTAGCTTTTTAGGCTAATGTGCAATTTGAGGACCAAGCTATTGAAATTTTAATATCATATAATAAATTTGACGATTGTTGCAAGAGAGGTAGCAAATGCATGAAAGGCAACAAACTCACACCCTATGGTCGTAGTTAGAAGGAGTCTCATCTATATCCAAACAATTAGTACCATTGGAGTATGAAACATAGGGGCAAAGCCTAATAATCGATATCATGATGATATTCGATGTCTTAGTGAAGTCATTACTATTTAGGTGCAAAATGCCAACCTTAAATAATGATGATAGCAAGCGCAGCCTTGTCGATGATATGCATCGATATAAATAATTTATAGATCTGTAGGAAACATTTGATGCTATAAAATACAAAGTCTTCTCTTCTATTATGTTTAGCGTTATATGATTGTAGTTCCAAGCATTACTTATAGCCTCAATGGCCACCTTTCAGCAATCTATAGCTACATTCATATCACACTTTGTCAGCAATAGGCATATATCGATAAACTTGTCCTACGTTATATCAATAACTTAAAGTTTAAAAGAGAGTTAAGGGATCACTTACATTATTTTAGTTTTGAGACAACTAAAATTGCTAGCCTCGATGTAAAGGTGGCAATAATAAGCTCTTCTAATAAATTAATACCTTGTCAACCTTTTTGAAACTTGATGTAGAAAAAGCATCGTCTAATTTTTTAGGAGGTGCAACTAATGTCATATAAATATATAAATCTAAAAGATGTTAAACGTAATGTGAGAAGCCTTAGCAATAAGTATAACAAAAGATAGGAAGAAGGTTATGTCTTTAATTAATAAAACTGAAAAAGAAGTCTTCTAAAAAAATGATCAAAAGAGAAAAATAAAGGAAAGATTGAAGATGACATCCTCATATTCAATGCATATCTCAATAGTGTTATTATGTATATCTTTAATAATAATTTAAATGGAAAACTAAAAAGAATTGTCACCCATCCTGTTAAAAGAGATAAGAACCTATACCGTCTTTTCTAAAAGAGATATTGAATATGACATTAAGGATTATAAAACTATTATAAGGATAGTCAACGAAATGGTAAAACAAGGTAGGTTGAGTTATTTTTTGAGAAAAATTGGTAGGTACAATCGAAGTAGGAAGGAACAAAGAAAGAGCCCTCCATGCAGGTAGAGAACCAAGAAACTTAATAAGGAACCACACCCTACTTAAAGGGTGATCTATTTAATCGTTGGATGTGACCGTAAGGAGTTGAGATCTCAGTGAAAGAAAACACCACGAGGGGAGAATTGTAACAAATGACTTGATTATACATACTTTGATAAAATGATGAAGGTATTTGAGATCACCTTATAGGAAAATGGGTAATAGGTCCTTAATTCACCCTCACAAAGATTCCATTTTTGTAACTTTGTCAATAACCAAATCCTTGATCAAAGGAATATTGGTATATACATAGAGTGTCATGGATATTTTATTATATGATGCTTTCAAATAGACAGACATCATAATGGATAGACTAAAACTTGTTACCTTACCTCTACTTAGTTTTGAGGATGGCTTAATATGCACAAAAAAGGAAGAAATATTATTCTATGATAATAAAGATGTGGTCAAGATAGGTAATAAACATGACAAAATTCTATACAATAATTAAACCCTTCACATATAACATTACAATTGATATGTCATTAATAGTTGAATCATGAGTAATGACATCATTTAACCCACTGAAAATAAAGTTCATAACCCTAAATTGAGGAGGCAAGATACATAAGGATCAAAGAGGTCAAAATAGTGTTATTCTATAACCATAAAAGAAAGGAATGCCAAATTCACAATAAAAATTGAAGAATTAGATGTTACAGATCTGAAAAAGAAATCGAGGGTGAGCTAGAAAAAGATATTAAGTAGTCTATAATAGAAAGACTTGAAGATTCCAAGACTTTTAAAATTGAAGCAAGGATGGAAGAAGTTGCTAAAGAAAACTTGAAGAATTTATTATTCCAACATTTGGTTGTTTCTTAGTGGAATCCAACTAACATGCTAGAGGCTAGTAGGAAAATTATCTCTCATAAGCTTGACATTGACTCTCTCTTTAGGATAATCATTAAAAAAAAGAAAAGGAACTTCATAATAGAAAGACAACAAAACATGAAGATGATGTGATCAAACTTTTAGACTTGAGCTTTATCGAAGAACTTAATAACTTTGCCAAAGATAGATCAATTCGTGGAAGCCACTTTAAGCCCTTAAACCTTAAGTTTCATGAACGTTTAAAATCAAAATGAATGAGACAAGTGAGGGAAAGACAACCTTTATCATATAAAATGGTATATATTATTACAAAATCATGCCTTTTAGTTTTAAAAATATAATGGATTACCTATTAAAGGTTAGTAAATTTTGTTAATGGCATGATTGTAAAAAGGGTGCTAAAGAAAACCATATTATCAACTTGAAAGAACACTTTACAACCTTGCAAAAAATGTGGTATGAAACTAATCCCGAAAAATACATATTTAATGTGAAAATAGAAAAATTCCTCAAATTTATGTCACCCTTAAGGGATAGATGTTACTATGTAAAAAAACTAAGGTCTATCAAAGCCTATATTAAGATCTATCGATACTTGTCATTCTTTAAAATATTATTACAACCTAAGGAGTTTTAATAGACTTAAAAATGCCATTAACACTTTGAAAAACTTAATTCAAGGGTCTACCATTGCTATCAACTGTGAAAAAAATATCTGAGCAATATTAAATGAGAAGAAGAGAAAACTTAAAGGACAACATATTATGTCTAGATATTAGAAAGTGTATAGCAAAAATATTTACAAATGGAAAAAGTAATACGTATGCTACTTATTACTACAAGGAAATAAAGGGCCTTATCTTCAATCTCACACAATCAAATTATACACAAATCTTCCATTAGGCTAAGTTCTTCATAAACCAGTTGTACTAAGAAGACTTGTGAAATAGTCAATTGAATTAAGAGAGTTCCATATTAGGTATATCTCTAGAATTTTCCTAAAATCATAAGTCATAGCAAATTTCATAATAACATGTTGACACACCTAAAAGAATATAATAGAGTTCATGATAACCTTACAACTAATAAAGAACACCCATCTTGGACATTGTATCAATACAAGAATATATTTTGAAGGGCCAATGAGAATAATTATACAATAAATAATGTAACACAAATTCAAAGCATCCAACAATGAGGCAGAAATAAAGTGTTGTCATCTAAGCTGAAGTTATTAAATGCACTTCAAATTAGGCTTATAATTATTAAATCGTACTCATAAGTTGTAGTAAACTATGTTAATGACACTAATGAGGTAAAAAAAGATATTCTAACAAAATATAAGGAAAATATAGGGAGATAAAATTAAAAATATAGATAAATATTAAGTCAATATTAAGCTAATAAAATCACAAGGTTGATCACCTAACAAAAATAGGAGCTAAGAATGGTGTCATCCTCGAGAAATCATTATTAAAAAGTAGACAAAGTCAATATCAATGCAGGTTAACCATATAGCTATCATAGAACAAGATGAAACATATTTGATATGTTCAATCAAAAAATACTTATGAGAGGAAAAGTTACCAAATGAAAAAATTAAGGCAAAGAAGTTCATTTTGTAGGCCTCAAGATATTCAATTATAAATTGCAGTTGTTTAGAAGATCTTTCATCCTATTATACTTAAGATGCATTCTTAAAGATGACATACAATATATCCTCGTTGAAATTCATAAGGGGGTGTATATGGATTCCATTAGATAGAATCATCCATAGTAGAAAAGATCTTAAGATAATACAATTTTTAGCCTATAATTCGAATGGATGCTCAAAAGTTAGCAAGAAAGAGCAATAAGAGTCGAAGGTACTCAAACCTACATCATTTAGCTATCATCTATTATATCTTGATATCAAGTGTCATCCCTTTTGTTCAATAGAGAATGGATATCATCAAACCATTTTCTCTTATAGTTGAAGGCTTCTTAAAAAGAATTTCATAAGTAGGCCCACTATTAATAACATTTAAGGAATTTTACGAAGACTTAAAAATCAAGCATCAATTCATGTTTATTATATACTCTTAGGCTAATATGTTGATTAAGGTCATAAATAGGACAATATTGTAAGGCTTGGAAACCAAAGCGTAACACCTCACTATCATCCAGAGGATATTCAAGTACATATCCTATGACAATGACATGTTAGAGCAATCATATTCACTTATTAAGACATCATACACTTTACAAACATAGAAAGGAAACTTTTCCATTTCATTCACTAACATAATTTGCATAGTAGTCTTAAAACAAATATTCACATCAGCACAAGTATTTGAGATATTTACTTCTCTTTTTACAAAAAGATCTACATGACATGAATAACTATATAAACACAATCTACAACTCCTCAGATTTCAGCTGACCAGACCTTTGAGCCATTTCTTAATCTAAAACGTTCTTTTAGAGTGTCTTAGGAAATAGGTCTCCTCTCTCGTACCTGAAAAATCAACATTGCGATTTTGATGAGTTTTGCAAACTCAGTGAGTAAACCATTGATTGAGCCCAAGTTTGTTATATAAATTGGCGACATTTTCATGACCTTTACTATACTTTTTGGCTCTTATTTCTGGATTTTATGCTTAATTTGACTCTTCAGTGTCTACCTTTATTTTATGTAGTTTGAGAGTAAAATTTGTCAAAAATGAGTGTTAATTGCACCAATTAATTTTCTGAGAACAATTGATACTCCAAACTACCATTGGTTCATTGTAGGAGACTCAAAGAGAAGAAACTCAAGAAGAAGATGTAGAGTCAAGGAAAGGAAAGAGCTGAATTCAAGTCAACAAGTGAACAGGTGCAACAACAAGTTCTTCGCGATGAAAAGGATGTGTCACCACGGCGAAGAATGCAGATTTCCAAGCAAAACTTTCAGGAAAAGTTAGCCACGGTGAAGGTTTATTCTGTTGCTGCGGCGAAAGGGGCCAACAAAGTAGTAAAACTTTCGGGAAAAGTTTGCCGCGGCATACTTGAACCATTTTTGGAAAGTTACCCACTGTGCAACCCAATCCATAACCCGTTTTCTTTAAAAACCTACCATATTAGGTTAAAGGAGCCGGCACTGTATGAAGACACACTCTCTCACTCTCCAAAAGACCTTCGGACACTATCATCATCCTCTCCTCTCCACTTCACCTTCAACTTCTCCACTGATAGCTGCTACCATGGATGCTTCCAGTGGGTTCCCAGTTGTGATTCTTCCTGGAATAATGCTTGGCTAGGAACCTCTTTCCTCTTGAAAATGTAGCAACGGCTAGAGTTCAATGGGCTTTAAAGGCGAGTAGTTCATCTTATATTCAGCTACATTATTATGAACTCCTCCTAGGTTTAGGATTTGTAATTTGTAGTTGAATATTCTTGATTAGAGTTTAATCAAGTTTTGGATATTTAATGTGTTATTGGGATTTG